>JAXBDA010000186.1:0-108268 GCA_036023075.1 Gaultheria prostrata | reverse complement strand
TTCGTAAAGTCCAAATTTCACTACCCTAAAGTTGTGAATCCATCAGTATTCAAAAAACGTCAAACTTGAATCCCTAATTTTTTAAAGAGAACTCCGGCGATAAGGACATGGTATAGGGGCCAATCATACAAATAGGATACAAACTAATTCCTTAATGCCAAGAGGACAGATAACCCCACATTCCAAAAATGCCCCCGCTAGCCAATGAAAGTACCTAAACCCCCAAAACCCTATGAAAGTGTCTAAACCCCCAAAACCCTATGAAAGTGCCTAAACCCCCAAACCTTATGAAAGTACCTAAACCCCCGAAACCGTATGAAAGTGCTTAAACCTCCAAAACCCTATGAAAGTGCCTTAACTTCTAAAACCGTATGATACTCCAAGTGCCTAAACCCAAAATGCCTAAACCCACTATACTCTACCCCAAAGAGCCTAAACCCCCTAAAATTGAACCGCAAAATTGAAGAGAGAGAAATCAATTAGGCTGACTAGATCATTTTATCAATGAAAATTAAAGGTGCAAGGTGTCATGAACAATGTCTAACAGGGTAAACTTCGCATATTACGTGCAAGGTGTCGTGAACAAGGTCAGAGGTTCACCTCGAAAGGTACTTCGACACGACAATCACATTTCTCTCTCCTAATTCAGCAACAACTTTTAAGTCTTCACTCTTTTTATTTCATTAAGGGTATTTTTGTCTAGTATTGTCCTTAAGCCCTCAAAAACTTCCAATCCACGTATTGAAGGCCTTAAAATAAGTTAGGCGGGACCAAAGACCCTTTAAAGCCCCAAACTTGACCTTTTGACCAATTGTCCGTTTTTTAAACCCACCCAATGTTGAACCCCTAATTTCTGTTTTTCCCGACCCACCAACATTAAACTGCTTCACATCAAAGTTTAGCCTGCTTTAGATCGGATAACTTACAAAGTTCTTTATTGGGGATGTAATTTGCATGGTAGAGACCATAGTTTTCCTTCTGAACCTCTCTTACTTTTTTTATTCTATTCTAATTTATGGGGTTTTTGGCGGATTGGAGACCGGCTGGAAAACCGGCAGACCCGGTACAAACTGAATCGGCGATTCCACTTAATGACTGGTCCAGTTTTGGTTCTAACGTGTTCAATCCGAAAGATTCTGCTCCGCGCCTAAAATGGTTCAAAACTGGACCAAACCGGACTAATTTAACGTAGCCATGGGGGGGAAAATATTCATGTCCCCGTCCAGTATTAACCTCTTATTCTCTACATGCAATTAACAAAAAAACGGACGTTAAGATTCTTAAGCCCTAGCACAAACTTACACGAAGAATCTGATCAAAAAAAATCTTACACGAAGAATCAACAATTACCCATTCAACATGCATCCAAAACCCTTAACCTAAATTATATAGCGCGAATAATTCTCTCTTTAGATACTCCAATTTACTACATCGCCGGAAATTAAACAAAAATTTGGAAATTTTAGGGGTTAGAGTGAAGATCATACAGAAGCATCGCCGGGCTGTCGATTCGATTCGTGCTCTGATTCGACCTCTTCTTCTTCTTCCTCCTCCTCTGACTGATCGCCGAACAGGTTTTGCATCATCTGATGCCTCTTCTCTTCCCCCACCATCTCTCTCTCTCTCTCTCAAGCTCCTCCACAGCACCTCTCTCTTTCGCAAGGTGTTCTGATGTTGGGAGAAAAACCTGTATACTGTGATTAGGCTATCTGCTGTCGCTTAATATGACGTGAAACTTGCCACAAAAAAAAAAAAAGGAAAATGTTAAAATAAATTACACTTCTCAATTATTCAAATTCTGCCTTAATTCGTTGGTAATGTAACAGTACTATATATAAGAAAAATGTTAACGTGTGCCTATTAGGCATAAGTTAAGTTTGGAAAAATATATTAAAATGTATGAAAGGTATATACAGATATATAAAAGTGTAAAAATATGTATTGAAATGTGTGTTTTCTTTATGTGTATTTATTGTGTACCCATTAGATACACTTTAGCAAAGACCCATGTAATAATACTATCAAAATAACGGACCGAGGGAGGTGTTGTGCACGCCGGTGCACGGTGCTCCCGTGTCGCTCCGATGATCGGAAACGTTCGCCTCGTAGACCTCAACGAGTGGAAAAAGTGTTCCAAAAATTAGCTCGATCGGAGATCATTTAAGTGTCTCATCGGAATACATATAACTTAGCAATAATGGATGCCAATGGATTTGATCTAGTGTTTTGGTTCTTTTCAAGATAATAAGATTCCAATGAGACACTTAATGATATAAGATCGAGCTGATTTTTGGACTACCTATTCTACTCAACGAGTTCTACAAAGTAAACGTTTCCGATCATTGGAGCGAGACCGGAGAACTGTGCACCGGTGCGCACAGCACCTCCCCCAATCCCAAAATAACTAGGAGCACGGCTATGTGCAAAGCACGAGGAAGTCATGACCGTTGTTTTTTTCTTAGAATTTGTTGAATACCACGTAATTAAATAGTAATTTGGGATACAAATGTATAGTAGAAATATTGGATTAAGTTAATTTTTTGCATGTATCAATATAAAAGAAATTAATCAATGGCTTCTAGCCTAGCGATTATCTTCTGATTCTTCCACAAGCGAGACCAGGTTCAAGTCTCGGTAGAGACATTTGGGATTTAGGGTTATGCATAGCTTCTAGACCACTTATAGACTAACTCACTAACTTCCCCACTAACCCCCTACTGATATATATCGAATGACAAAACAAAATACTATATATATATAAAAAGAATTTAAGAAAAACCAACAGTTTGAATCATCGTTGCAAGACTCAATAATTCGCAAAGCGAACCACTTAATTTCAGATTAATAATTTATCAATTTTTTCGAGGCTATTTTCATATCCCACAAAGATGATTTAAACCGCTCATTATTATTAGAATGTATTTTTATGAGTTCTACCAAAAAATTAACTCAATCTGATATCGGTAAGGTTTTTTTAGAAATGGAAAAGACTTTCATAATTAGTTCATTGGTGAACCATATCAAACTAATATAGAAGACCAATAACGACAACGATGTCTGTCATTATTGTTATATTGGTGCAGATCTTCAAAAACTTGGTTAGTGCTGAGAAGTTTGGATTATACATGAATGATAATTTGAGTAAGCAACTCTCCTGAAGTTCTCTCGTTTGAGCTCGTAAAGTATTGAACTTATTACTAATAAATTCGTAAATTTTCAAGTTGATATCCATCTACTATTAGTACTTAAGGCTGCAAATGAATTACGCCGTTCGCGAATTATTTGAGGCTTGATTTGGCAAGAGCTCGTTCGAGTTCGATTCGTCTACTAAACGAGCCGGACTTGGACCCCAATTTTAGACTCAGTCCATAAATGAGCCAAACTTGAACTCGACGATATTCAGCTCGGTTGGGCTCGCGAACCTAGAGTATACATATATTTTATAAGAATTTCACATGAAAATTTTATATCTTATATGAATATAAAACTTTTAAAAGTATTACAAACTTAAAATTTTGATATATTTTCATAATTTTATACATGTATGAGCTTATTTATGTGCAAAATAAAAATTTTATTTACAGTTTTAGACCTATATGAGAGCATAAATATAGTAGTATTTTGACTCGTCAAGGCTTGTGAACATGTTTGAGTTCGAATCAAACCTAGGCAAGCTCGGCTCGAGATCGGCTCGTCAATTTTTTAATGAGTTCGAGCTTGGCTCGAGTTCGTTTAAAACCTTAACGAACGAACTTGAACATTATAAAGTTCCGCTTTGGATTCCCCCGGTAGCTGGACAACAATCCGTGTGCTTTTTAAAATATCAGAAAAACTATCGCTTTCAATGATAAGCAACTACAAATCAAAAATTCATATTTATCTACAAAATTCTTTTGGTTATTTTTTTAGTAATTGAGGAACAATGTTCTCATCCGACATCATGTCCACATGTGTATTATTTGTATGAACGTCACAGTTTTGTGATTAAGTTTTCCGTTAAATCATTAATCACCGGATCAAGTGATGATAATGACCACCGGGTGGTTGCCAGGATGGCAGGGGTGTGTGGCACAAGTGTGTCCTTACCTCCACGTCTGGAGTTCGAGTCCTGCGAGCCCCAACGACACCCTTTGGGTGGCCAGTTGGTGCAGGGCATAGCTCTCCCTGTGGCGTGGAGGGCCCTCTGCCATCCTGTTCACACGGTGGTGCCTGTGGTGACGGTCTGTCCTCACGAACAGTAGCTATGGCTCGAACCGGACATTCCACAGGCGGGTCGGGAGCCCGTTTGGTCACGCCCAAGGGAGTCTGCAACGCTGGTCGCCCCCTCCCACCCTTTTTGTTAATCAAACAAAAAAAAAAGTGATGATAATGAGCTTCGGCGTTGACCCAATAAAGTTTTCCATTAAAATCGTTATCATACATGGGCGATAATTCAAGTCAGCAGCTCTCCTAAGGTTCTCTCAGATGGGCTTGTAAAGTGTTAAACTTAAGTTTTGCAAATGGTAAAATCTACATTTGGGGAAGGTGTTTGATTTTATCAAATGCCTAGGTTGCTAAAATCAACAGTTGATATCGTTTGGAAAACTTGGTCTTTAGATTCTTAAACTTTCTGACATTGATATCCACCTGCTGCATGTGATTTTAGATTCTCTCCGCTTGTAACCAGTGTCTTTTTTAAAATATCCAATTAATTATTGTTCTAAGGGCCCGATTGGATGAAGCTAAAAATGAAAGGGGATAAGTTATAGAGCAGGATAAGATAAGATGGGGTATTTTTTTGTAAAGTTGGCCCACATAGATGTGATGTTTATGGAGGGAGATAAAATAGTAGATGGCAGACCTAGTGTTATTTCGGGCCTTCGAGACCCAATAATTCCCCGACGTATGAGGTACCGTTAAACCAACCATTTGTTCTCTTGCTAAACTAGTTTCACAACCGTCTCGTTTCATTCAAAAAAGTGTCTGAAATCAACACATACCTCCAAACATGTCAAACAAGCATCTCCGACCTTTTCGGTCCGTCATGCACTTCCCCTAACTAGTTGATCGAGTTTATAGTCCATCGACAAGTTTTGTTATTAGGATAAGTCTTCAAACTACAATCCTTGTTGTCTCAAGGAACTATGCAATCGTGTTTCGAATGAGGATCTACTCCACCATTATTTTTCTAAACATATCTCATCTCACCTCATTTCTAATGCATCCAAAGATGGGTCAGCATTATTCCTGGTTCTCGGACCCCTTAATCTACTCCGCGTATTAATTACCATCAAGTCGATCACTTATTACAATAATTACAAGTTTCATGAGTTGTTTAATTTATCTCATGAACTTTATTTTTGGAAGATGATCTGTAATTTTGTCTATTCAAACTTTTGACCATTGGAAGAATGTAATTACTTTAATTCCTTTCAATTATCGATTCATGTGGGACATGGGTACTGAGGTAAACTTGGTTATTGGTCATAACTTGGGAACGCTGAAATGAGTATTTTGGAAAGTTATGAATGGAGCCGTTGGGTTATTTATTTTTTTCCTTTGAGGAATTTTTAATTAAATGTGTTGAAAATAAGGGGTGTGACAATGCACCTCGCACTTTGTGGTAAATTTTTTCATTAATCACTAGAACTAACGGAGATAACGAGCCTCAACGTCGATCCAAATAACAAAACAGTCGTCTTCATTTAGTAAGTAGATTAAGAATCCATAATTAGAGTAAGTGGATATCAATTTGCAAAGTTTAGTACTTAATAGTTTAATGGATTGATTAATAAATACGGAAAAAAAAAGATATTGGATTGTTGATGGAAAAAAGTGACGTAAAGGCTGAAAAAGAAAAAAAGAAGAAGAGGAAACCGGGCTGAATCGGAAAACCGGGCTGAACCATTTTTTTCCTGGCTTTTTAATAGCCGGTTCGGTTCCCGATTCGCTGAATATTAGAAATATTAAACCAATTCGGTTGCCGGTTTTGGGGGTTTTAAACCAGACCGAACCGGAAATATATTACTATATATCTTTAATACACATATAAATACGTCTTAAACTCTTTTTTTCTCCCTAACCCTAAAAATTTCCCCAACCCTAAACCCTAGATCTGGTGATGCGGCGACGAGGGCGACCAACCGACCACCCTTCTCACACTCTCTCTCTCTTCTTTTGAGATTGGACCACTACCAGGCCTGGCCTTCATCTTCTACATGACCGCCACCACTGCAACGTCGATCGTCAAACTCCATCATCGTCGTTGTCGTTAAACTTCAACATCATCATCATCGTCGTCCAACTCCACCACGGCAGCTCCATCGTTTACAACGTGGTTCTCTCTCTTTCTCTCTCTCACACTTTGTGTGTGTGTGTGCGCGTCTGTGAGATTTAGATCGATTTGTTTTTCAATTTGTGTATGTATATATGTATATGTAAAGATGTATTGTGATTTTGAATCTCCGATTATGATTTAGATCGATTTGTTTTCTGATCAGTGTATATAAATGTGTGTGTATGTGTGTGCGCGTGTGCATAACGATTTTGTGACCCTTTGCGATTCTGTTTTCTTATTTGAATCTCTGATCGCTCTCTCTATATCCAAACCGACTGAACTAGGTAAACCGGGCCGAAACGGACAGTCCGAATAGACCTTAAAAAATTAGTTTTCAGTTCTATATTTTTCCCGAACCACGCGAGTTTTCCCGGTTCACTAAGAAATGTGCTAAACCAGACCGAACCGGACCGGACCGGTTTCACCCCTGCGTAAAGCCCCCGAAAAGGGCAAATTACGTCGTGCTTCCTGGGTTTCTTAGCTGACATGGTGAGAAACTAAACCCTTTTCTTTTATTTTCTCACTAATAAGGCCTCGTTCAGTAGTCAAGAAAGTATGAGAAAGGATGGGAAAATCAACTTTCCCATAATTTTTGGGGTGTTTAGTTACCTGCAAAACAATGGGACTTACAAAAATATTTTTTCCACTATGGCTCACTTTCCCTCAAAATGTATCAAATGAAGGAATTATGTGTCGTGAGAAAGTTTGCTCCCACTAATTACACTTTCCTGGAAAAATGCTTTATCAAGTGACACCCACAGGAAATTAAATTGTCCTTTCCTTTACTTTACTTTTCTCAGGATTAACTTTCTCAAGTAGCATTTACAAATGAACGTAGGGATGACAATTTCCCCCATCCAGTGGATACTCGCCCCGCCCTATATGGAGGCGGGGATAACCCAGAATTTTCCCCAATAGTAGCGGATATGATAGGATAGAAAGAAAACCCGCTCGGGTATAGAGCGGGTATGATTTTGTAATCCTCATCCCCGAATAACCATATCCGCCCCATACCCTCCCCGTACCTAGTTATACATACCATGTATAGTATACTATACATGTACATATAAATAGGAAAATACGTTTAAATATTGAGTATAGTTATATATGTAAACAATTACCTTTTTAATTAGCAAATTTTATCAATTACTACCCATCATAAACTACTTAATATTCAAAGATTATCAATTGAGATTATATTTCTAATATAAATATTAATTTGTTTTCATTCTTGAATTCCTTATTTATTTTTTTTGTTTGGATATGGGTATATTCGGGAAAATCCTGATCCCATCGGGAGGTCGGTTTGGTTGTTTATCTAATATACCCAATGAGGATGGGGATAGGGATGTGGATGATGAAAGACCCTTTAATCAAAGATTGGGTATAGAATGGAATCCCCGATCCATACCCTAACCGTTGCAATCACTAAATGAACGGAGTGGAGATCACATCTCTTCCTTCTATTTTCTCATCTCATCAGCCAGAGGGGCTGTACAGTAATATCGAGTGATAGTTGAGGGGGTATTTGCAAATTTAAGCCTGGTTTCGTACCTCTCTCTCTCTCTCTCTCTCTCTCCTACCTTATTAGCTCCACGGTTCTACCTATCTTCCCTTCACCAAAGCCAACTCCTCCCCTCCACCCCTCCTTTCCACCGCCGTTCACCCTCCACCTCCGACCCTCTTCCACGTCCGATCCTTCATTCGGATCCGTTGACCGTCCCCACTCCCTCTCTCCACAGTTCTCTCCCTCAATCACACACTCTCTCTGTAACAACTCCTCAAATCGGATACAAACAAACCCACTGACGCCTTCCGTCGCCGAGCGAATCAGCTCGAGTTGTTGAATTGAAGGCACCAAAGGTAAATTACAAATCCCAAGTTAAAATAATGGGAGCTCCAGATTAGGGTTTTTGTTACAATTCTTGGAATTTGTTTTGGGGTTTTTTGTGTTTCGAATTGACAATGACGGTGACTTCTCTCAATACTGCCAAAAGGTTTTTGTTTTTTCTACTTTGAAATTTGCAGTTCAAAGTGTAAGACTGTCTCTCTTGTTAGCTTTGGTCTTCTTCTTGGCTGAAAGAATGTGATCTCTTTTTTATTTTCTGTTTTGCAATATGCTATTTGGTTTCGAGGTTTTTCTTTCTCTCCCGAAGAACCGAATTTTCCTCCACAACACTTGAGCAAGTAATAAATAGTGTAATTAGATTGTGACGTTTCTATGTATTTTTTTGTTGCTGGCTTCTTAGAACTTAGTCACATAATCCTTCAGTAGGAAACTCAGCTCGTGCTCTCAATCATCAGTCTGTGCTTGCTCTTGTGAATTTAGTAGTTTGGGAGGTCTTCTAAAAAAGCATTCGTGCTCCGGCTTATGTCACTTCTGTCTTAAACATTTTGAACCCTGCAGAAAGACATACTTGGTGTTCCAGGCTTCCAGCCATTACGTCAGAGAATTTAGGAATGTTCCGTACACTGTAATGCACAATTTTCTTTTTCTTGTTTTGTCCTACATTCATAGTACATATATGGTTATTCTTTATACGGATTTGTATGTTTCGAGTCCATTTCATTGTGAAAAGCAAAATATCACTTTGATGAGTATTCTTGCCCCAGGGGCTGTCTCAAATGCTTTGTGACTAGGGAAAAGGTCGGATGGTTGGGTACTTGGGTTTGGTTGTACCTTATAAAAGTGATGGATGGGCTTCTGAGTTTGAAATGTGATCTGCCTGAATAACATAATCTACTGCCTCAGGTGTTTTATATTTTGAAACATGTGTCTGCTATAGAGCAAAAGAACTCTGGAGGGACTTCCGGAATGTCGAGATAAACTTTTTATATTTGCTAGAATGAATATCTAGCACATTTCCCAATTATGTGGAAGAAGAAAACACTGACAGTTCACCCTTAGTATTATTATTTTCTGTTCGTATTGATAACTCATCCAGAAGATGCTCTCTTCCTGTGAGTTGTTTTCCCTCTTGATTCAAGTTTCAGATTTAGATAATGTTTTACCTTTTATAGAATCGATGGGACCTTTGAATACTACCACTTATACCACTTATGCTGATCTTTTTCTTGCATTTCATTTTCTTATGTCTTCCACTTTGGATATTTTTGGATTTCGTGGGGGTGTCTGATTTTACGTTGACTATGAAGTTGAGGTTTGGTTCAAGCATGTGCATTTGTTTTCTTAGCAAAACATATTCATTCGTGTTGTTAAAACTGCCTCTATGGCCTTGCTTGAACGCGGTAGTGTTCCCTTTGACAAAATCCTCTCTATTATGAGGCATTTGGGGCCTCAGGCACCAATATACATTTGAATGCGCATTCCAATTTACTCCACTTCCATGGAAAAGCCACAAAAAGTGCATTAAGTGCTAGATTTTAGTTTTTTATTTGAAATTTGACTTTCTTTAACACGACTTTGTTCGTGTAAAAGTTTTCTTCTGGCTTTTGATTACTTGACCATCTTTAGTTTCTCTATCATGCAGAGTGAGGTGTTGACGTGGGGATTTTCGTTGCTGGATTCACGCAACACCCACTAGAGAAGTGTTCTTTCATTCACGTTTTGGTGATATAGGAGTAGAATATGATTGAGGCTTCAAATGATAGGATCTCCAATGAGATGAATTATTGACTGTGTTTATTTCTGTTAGGTGATTTTTGTATAAGAAAAAATAGCTATTGAAACCGTGGGTTGTACTATCTATGACTGGCAACGAAGTTGGAGACAGGGTTCACAATTTCTTTGCTCAAGACAACTTGTCCGAGGGCCAACATCACTCACAGGTTGTTGACGGAAGTTGGCAGGTGGTAGGTAACAATCCGTGGGCTGGAAGCCATCGGCATATTGGTTTACCAAGTTCCAATTCAAAAAATTACAATCCACAGCAAGCAGGTATTGATTTTCCGTTGGCTTGTTAGTTACTGATGGGGTTTAATGTTTTTCATCCTTTATCTAAGCAGTTGAAATACTTGTCGTTGGTTTTGCATCCCGTTTATTTGAGAATATGGGTTGCAATTTATTGTTGGATTCTGCTTTAGAAATGAACTCTCCTCTTTTCAAGCCTTAATCACTTCTTCTTTTGTCATAAACAGATACTGATAGAGAACATAGCAGTTATTCTTTCCCAGTGTCCCATGGCTTGAACCTTACACAATCTACTCAAAGTCAACAGCCAAACTTGAATGGCTATATGTATGGACGCCAGATTTTGCAGACAAGGCAGAATGAAGCAAACTTTTTGGGAGTGGATACAGAATCTAATTGCAATAATATAACATCAAGAGGCTTATCCCCCTATAGTACACTGCAGCTGAATGGTCCTGAAAGTTATACAACTGCGATTAGGTCGGATTCATCTGAATCTCCTGTTAGTTTTGATTTTTTTGGTAGTGAGCAACAGATGAGTGGCAAGCAAACAGGCATGCTGCAATCCTTACCACGAGGCCCAGGACAACAGTTTGCATATGAAACACAACTGATGCAACAACAGGTCATGATGAGGAAAATGCACGAGTTTGAAAGACAGCAACAGATTAAGCAAATAGAAGCAAGACAACAGAATTCAATAAGTCAGATCCCTTCCATTACTAAGCAGGCATCTGGCAGCCATTCACCTGCTGTAATTAATGGCACTCCCATTTCTCCTATTACAGAAGCATCAAATTATTCTTGGGCTACTGAGCCTACTGCAGGTAACACAAACTGGCTGCAGCGTGGTACTCCAACTATTCAAGGACCTTCTAATGGATTTAGATTTTCCCTTGAGCAAGGCCAGGCACTGAACTTAATGGGTTTAGTTCCTCAACAAGTTGATCAATCTTTATATGGGGTTCCTATTTCGAATACAAGAGGCACTTCATGCGAGTATACTCAATTGCCACCAGACAAGTCTACAATGCAGCAATCGGCAATGTATAAGAATACAATTCCGGATAGTCAATATACGGGATTCCCAGATCAGGTAAGCATGCAAGATGGATCTTTGGTTTCTAGACAAGGGTTTCAAGGTGAAAACATGTTTGGTCATGGCTCTGGTCAAGGTCTCAATATTGGGATGAATTTTGAGAACCTCCAGCAAGTAAATTCCCTGCAAATAAATGCGCCTTCGCAGGAGTTCCATGAGAAGCAGGAGCTAGCTGGTCCATCAGAAACAGTGCAGGAAAGAAGAGTAATGCAGGTTTCTTCTTCACAAGATGTAGTTGCCCTAGATCCAACTGAAGAAAAGATTTTGTTCGGGGATGATAATATATGGGATGCCTTTGGAAGTAATGGCAACGTTGAGGCAGGAGATTTTAATATGTTGAATGGTACAGGATCTTTGAATGGATTTCCTTCTTTACAAAGTGGGACTTGGAGTGCTCTTATGCAGTCTGCTGTTGCCGAAACTTCGAGCAATGATGTAGGGCTTCAGGAAGAGTGGACTGGTCTGAATTTACAGAATAGTGAAGTACGAGTGGGGAATCGCCAGTCTTTAACATATGAAAACAACCCAAAACAGGAAAGAATTTTGGCTGATAACAACTTCGACATTGCTTCAGCATTGAGTTCAGGATCTGTTCCCTTCTCTAATGATGTCAATGTAAATGATAGGTATCAGGGTGCATCGGGATTTCACCAACCCGGGCAGAAAATCTCATACGATCATGGCGAGAGGTTGCAGATGGATTCTACTCCCAGATCCATTCATCAGTCTGCAGAAGAAGGGAGTAAGTGGTTAAGCCGTGGTCCTCTACTTCAGCCACCTTCTGAAAGGATGCAGAGTTATGGAAATGCTTCTCATTCTTTAGATGCACAAACAAATACAAAGAGCACTTCAGGAAATTGGGCTCCTCAACAGAGTGTTTCCTTTTATAACTCTGACCAGACACACGATGAACCCAATTTTCGTGGTGTTGGTGAGTCTGATCCGACTTTGAAAAGTCATGAGAATGAAAACAAACTGCCCCGTTCTTTAGAAGAAATTAGTCATGGGGGTCTTATGAGGAAAGCTGATTCTGGTCGAAATTCAGCCTTCGGATTCGAACATTTTAAGTCTTCTATTGGAAGTCCACAGGTGACTCGCAGGGACTATAACTTGAATAACATGGCCACGACACCACATTCTACCAATGCAAGGGCCAACCAGGACACCGACCAACTGCATCCCCAAAGTCATCACCTCAATTATCATGCTAATTCTTCAATTCAAAGAAGTGAAAGTTCAGGGAAACCCCAGCGTGATTTGAACAAGGGACCTCAGGTTTCTGATACTGATGCTGTTAAGATGCATGTATCAGAGAACTATGATAGGAAAGGGAATCCTAGCGACAGCCATCACACAAACTTAGCCCAGCAGACCACTGCTGGTGGTTTACATGGAGGCAAGCAAAAGTCATCTGGCCGAAAAGCTCCTGGTCCTCGCAAATTTCAGTACCATCCAATGGGAAACTTGGATGAAGATTTAGAACCTTCTTATGGAGCAAAGCATGCTACCCATTCACAGGTGTCCCAGCAGATTCCTCGATCATCATCCAGTCATAATCAAGGGTATTTTGGGCAGTCCAATTTTTTCGGTCAATTCCCTAAGTCTTCTACCAATGTGGACCAGGTAAATTATTGGGTTTACACTATTTGTTCTTTTGATGTGTATTAGCATTATTTCATCTTGGAAGTATTAAATTATTTTATTTACAGGGGCATTCACCTGATCTTGAAGGTAATGGAAAAGGAAGTGATGAGGTACATCCCAGAGGCACTCTTCCGGCCTTTTCAACTAATACTTCTGCTCCCTTGGACAGATCTGGTGGCATATCTGCACCAAATAAGGCTACTCAATCAAGGTAGGTTCTGAACTTATGTTTTCTTCGTGAGTTATCAGTAACGTAATTCAACTTAATTAGCTGTAATGGAGTCTGATTGTTGTCTTCGGTTCCTGATAATATGCAGGCTAGGTATTGTATTATCTGATACTTGTACTGTCTTTTATTTGGGTTTTGAGAACCTTTATTGTCAGAATATAGGTTTTGGTTCATATTGCATTAGTTTGATGCAGAAGGTAACATTAGCCATTTTGATTTTTGTCACCTGGGGATTTGACATTAAATGAAAGTTTCCTCAGATCGGTGGTATTGATGATATACTATTATCTGGTAGTGTTTTGTGGCATATTAAATTAACCATATCCATTTGACGACCTGCAATTTGGTATACTGAGAAACAAACCCAGTCATGTTAATTAAAAAAAGGCCATTTTCTCGTCTACTTGTAGTTTTTGTTTTTCCCTTTTTGGTTAAATGATAAAAATGACTTTTGAGGACAACCACTAGTAAATTTAAACATGACGACTCAACTCTTTAGGATTTTTGTTACTCTGAAGAATCTTTTAGTATGGGTTGTCCCTAAAGTCAATTCTACTGTCTTTATGTTTTCTAAATTCAAGGGAGTTGATTGGGTTATTAAATTTTAAGGCATAAGTTCTATGGCCATCGAAGAAGCATGGATACTCACACCAACACCAATTTATGCGTGGGAGACAACTGTTCTAATGACCAGGAAAACAATTTTCGCATGCTTCATTGATAATCGATCAAATAGACAACCCAAGGCACAGGTGAGAAGACAAAGTAGCAATGGTTCAGTACAAAATCGCAGCAATTAATCATAATTTAAATTATTCATAAGCCATGAGCGTCCACTCCAAATGGATCAGGGCAAGCGAGCATTTTTTTTTTTGGAGAGGTGGATGGTGGGAGATATCTGAGAGGGTTGCTTGGTTCATAAAAAGTGCGGGCTTTATTAGATTGAAATATTCTTATTCGCAATTGTTACTTTTTTAAAGAAGTTTTTAAAATTATGAATTGACCATCGCCATTTTCCCATTCATTTCTTCCTTGAGCATGCATCCCCGTCGTGTCCTTGGGTGTTCCCTGCTTAAGAATTAATCAATTAAGTAAAGTAAGTGGATATTGGCGTCCCATATGGCCACATGTATCCTGCCGCGTCCCTAGCATATCTGTGCCCCCACCTTGTGTCGGACAAGTATACTGGGGCCACAGACTTATTGGTGCTTCGTAGATTGCCATAGTTGAAATACAACTCCATGTGTTGGTACGGTCCCATTTGTTCCTTTGTTGTTGTTCATCCCATTTGGTTTTCTTTTCTTTGTACTTTTTTTTTGCACATTTACTGTTTAGACAGGAGATGGCTATTCCTTGGGAGAAAGAAATAAGGTTAGGGTATTTGTTGATCTTCCTTAGAATAAGCTATGGATACTGGGTGAACTATTTATGCAACATAATGAAGAACCCTGCTGGTTGTGTGGGAGTAGGAATTGAGTTGGGCCACTAGAGGTATTGGTATTTGTTTTTGTCCTTTAATAATGTATACTATAGGATTAGGTATGGCCACTCCAGCACTCCTTGGATAAAAAAGAGTTATGGGCTGTATATGTCTTCCTTAGAGTAAGCTATAAACCTTACATGGATCATTCAGTTTGGGTCCCTAAGCACATTTTCTAATCCAATTTTATTTGTTGCTGAAAAGAAAAGAAAGGAAGGAAATGTATGGCTGGCATTATTAGAACAGGTTTGCTACAAGCACTAATACTTGTACCAACAATTGCACAAACTCTCTCCCATGGGATATGTGGGACCTACCACTCATATGTGGATCCTACAATCCATGTGAGAGAGTTTGTGTAATTGTTGGTACAAGTGTTAGTGCCTCTGTATCTTTTCTGTTATTAGAATGAAATGCCACCAGGTGATATATCTTTTTGAGAACAAAGAAATGCCTCCTAGATCTGGAACTTTGGGTGAAACATGAAGACAGAACTTTGAAGACTTCATCTATGTATTTCTTTCGTACCTTAGTATGTTTTTTGGCTTCATTTATACTAGTTTAAAATTCAATCGTGGCTGTTGTTGTATGTATTATTCCGTAGGTAAGCACATGAGGACATGCCCATACTGCATGCAAGTGTAGCAATGTAGGCGATTTGGTGGAAATTGGAATTGTTAATGCTATGTTTCTTTTTCGGTTCATTTTGTAAACTTTGTATGGTAGGAATTTGTAACTCAATTCTGTTTTTGGTATGAGCTATGTGCTTGGAGATTGTTGATTTAGCAGTCACTCTTGTATGTTGGGTACTAGTACAATTAAGGGTAAGCTTTCAGCTGTAATTCTAAAAATTTCAATGGGTATTGTTTCAAGTTTTAGCACACTTTTAATTTGAATGGTGCTTTATGCTGATGTTTATGATCTTTCAAACCATAATGTCTTTTTTTCCTAAGAGTTGCGGTTTAAGGTATTCGAGGAGTGCATGTGAAAAGTATTACGAAGATACGTGATACGCCTTGTAGTTTTGCAAGTCTGGTTTATTTCTAGTTAGTGAATGCTGTTTACCAACAGTTTTACTTTTCCAATGCTAAGGTTTTTATTTTTCTGCAGTTATGACTTTTATTATCTTTTGGGTGCCTCTTGCAAGTATTTACGTGTTGTCACTTGCATGCTTTAAATATAAATATACTGCCTATGTTCATTGCAGTCAAAATATGCTTGAGCTTCTTCACAAGGTGGATCAACCCGAGGAACATGCCAATTCTGATGGATCCGTTGGTCATCTTTGGCAAAACCAGTTTTCCACTTCTCAGGGTTTTAATTTACAACTTGCACCTCCATCGCCACGGTTGCCTGTCCAAAACTGTGCATTGGCTCCTCAGGGCTCTAAGCAGACAGACTCTTCTTTCTGTTCAAATCGCACCTCTCCTGAGAGAAGAGACATGGGTCATACGTGGCAGCCTTCCTTATCTGAAGTGCAGCCTTCGCCCTCTTCCCATGAAGCTTCTCAACAAGAATCCAAGACTAATATTTTTGGTTTTCAAGGCCAGAATGCCAATGAAGCCTCAAATTATAGTATGGGGGGCTGCTCTTCAGCATTGACCTCTGGTCTTCCCCATTCAAGAAATCAGCTTCAAAATCAACAAATAATGGGTTCAATTGGAAAGTTGGCACCAAATCAAACACATTTTCAAAGGACTGATGACAGTACCACTAGAACTCTTACCGGTCAGTCTATGCAAGCATCATTGCCTGATACCGCTCGTATCACTCCGAATGACAACACGCCTTCTCATGGAAGAGTCTCTGTTAAAAAAATTCCCATGGGGCAGGCTCCGCCATCCTCCCAGCCTTTTATTGCATCTGGCATCTCTCAACAGAGGGCCTTTCCAAAGATGGTGCCCAATGAATGGACTAATGTTTCTGCCCTGCATCATTCAGTTGGTGTCCAAACTCACAAGGTTCCTCAAAGTACTTTTCAATCCAGTCAATCAAACTATAATGTGGTATCAACTTCATTAACTCAGAAGGATCAAGAGGATCAAAATGCGGAAAAAGGTGGGAACTATCCATCTGGCAACACTGACTTGGCTGGAAAGTTGAGTGGGCCCCAAGGAATAGAATCTGTTGTCAAGAATCCATCTGAGGCATTTCCTTCGAATTCTACTTCCACTCTCAGAGATATCGAAGCCTTTGGCCGTTCCTTAAAACCAAATAATCTTCTGCATCAAAACTACTCCTTACTGAATCAAATGCGGGCCATGAAGAGTACAGATATTGATCCAAGTAATAGGGCCATGAAGAGTACAGAGATTGATCCTAGTAATAGGGGTTTGAAGAAATTGAAAGGAGCAGATGATGGTATGGGCAGTCAGATAGCTCCTGAGGCTGAGCAGTCGGGTGAGCCCAATGTTATGGTTGGAGATCCGTTACTTCATCGAAATGCAGTTCCATCTGGAGACACTAGAATGCTAAGTTTTTCAGGGCCAGTCGACAATCGGGAAAGAAATGTATCTTCTCAACTTGGAAATATATCTTCTCAGGGTGTGCTTGCCTCTGCTCCGAAGGATTCTGATAGTTACTCTCATACAAGCAATCCTACTTCTGCTAGAGTTGAGCATTCTCAGATTAGTCCCCAGATGGCACCCTCCTGGTTTAATCAGTTTGGAACCTTTAAAAACGGGCAGATGTTGTCAATGTTTGACACACGAAAAAATGCCGCCATACAGACAGTGGAACAACCGTACATACTCGCGAAGGCTACAGATAGTATGTGTGCACATAAACCGTTGGAGCAATTAAATGCTGTTGCTGATTCAAATCAGATAGATAATGTATGGCAGAGGTCAACCTCCTCTTCTGTGGCAATAGAACAATTTTTACCCACCCAGTCAGTTGCCCTGGATGTTGCTGATCAATGTTTGGTTGTTGCGAGACCAAAGAAACGGAAGGGTGCTACATCAGAGCTTCTTCCTTGGCATAAAGAGGTGGTTCAGGGTTCACAAAGTCTTCCGTCTATAAGGTAATTTTTTAAATAGATTACGGATTTCGTTTTCCTGTGTCATTGTGTCCCCACTATTATCTACTTTCAGTGTAATGTGTGGAGAGCGGAAAACGGTAATCTTACACTATTTGAGTGAACCACACGGCTCCTCTTTCTTTGATCTTCTCTTCCCCGTAATAATCCTGATTGGTTTTGGGTTTGGTTTTTTCTTTTAGCATGGCAGAAGTTGAATGGTCCAAGTCAGCAAACCGGCTAATTGACAAGGTGAGCTGGTCTCACACTGTTCTTCTCCATTTGTATTAAGCCTGCTAGTTTTTCAATCTTCTCAAGGCTTTATTTCTGATATCAGGTGGAAGATGAAGCAGAAATGATCGAAGATGGACCGATCAAGCGTAGACCTAAGAGGCGGCTTATCCTGTCAACACAGTTGATGCAGCAATTGTTTCGCCCTCCCCCTTTAGTTGTCCTCTCTGCAGATGCCATTTCATCTCATGAGACGGCGGCCTACCTGGTTGCTAGACTGGCTCTAGGGGATGCATGCAGCGCAGTCCCTTGCTCAGGAAGTGATTCACTTGTGCCGCTTGACCGTGCAAATCTGTAAGTACTACTCTTGAAGTTTCCTGGATTTTCTTAATCCATGCCCATTCTAAGTTATGTTTCATAATTCTAATTTCTCCCAGGGAATTGTCCTGCCCATAATTATTTGTTTGTGAAAAATGTATTGTAGCTTGTCTGATGAACGTAAAACATCTGAGAGATCTGATGATCAGCATCTTTCGAAAGCTATGGAAGGCTTTATTGGTAGAGCAAGAAATCTAGAAAAAGATTTTATCAGGTAATCCTCCGCATCTTGAATTTAGTCGATTGTCCATTTTTTTTACTTCAAGCTGTGTGACAACTTACTTGGCCTTCTAATATTTCAATTTCTAGATGTTTATGTTTCTATGTTGATTGTGCTCTCTTCCCTGTGAAATCTTTTCCTTGTCTGCAGGAGGCACAGAATGATGGCTTTTACCTTATTAAATATTCTTGGTATAAAGTTCATTATTGCAAAATTTTAAGATTTGAAAAATGTAGTGGAGATACTATGCTGATTAAGTTATGGAAGACTAGAGATACGATGGTTATGCCTGAGCCCTGAAGGGGTTGAACAGTCCAAATCTAGGTAATTGAAAGAATCAAAGAAACAATCTCAATACTAAGACATCAGTTCTAACTTAAACGACCAAGCCAGTCACATAATATTGTAGTTGTAACACAAATAATGAGATGACTTTATACCTCAATTTTTTCGAAGGCGATGGTCCTTGAGAAAAAAGCATGGCACATTTCAGTCTGGGACATCAACTAGTCACTGGATTACAACTCAACAAAAGCGACTTGTAACCCAACCCAGATGCGCTTTAATCTTAAATCCTGCCATGAAACCCCTTCTGTTTATCTTTCCGCCATTGGCTCCAATCCCAGCTGTCTTCTCTTGAATCTAAATTGCTCTTCGCTGGATTGGTTTGATCTCTGTGACTGTGCATGATAGCCATGACTCCCATCGCATTCAGCCTGTGTTGTAAGGATGCTAAGTATATGGTTGTGTGTGGTTTTGCAAACACAACTCGGAGACGATCTTTTTCAAAACAACGGGTCAAACAGGGTTATTCTCTGAAGTAGTTGAAGAGAAGGGCTTGCAGTATTTTGAAACTCCTAGGAGGCTGGACTGCCTTATTTAAAATTCATGTGGAACTCACTGGAAGATAATGCTAATTCCACATAATGTGCCGCTGGAGTCCTGGACTGCCTTTTGAGTAGGCCTGACCTCCCAGCTCAAAGTAAATTTCTTAATTGAGCTCAGAGTTCGGCTAGGGTTGCCTAAATTTTGTTGAGTTCGTGTGGTTGTTTCTTTGGTTGATAGGCTGTATGGTTTTACAACAGGTGTTTGGATTTTGTTCTGATGGTTAGCAAAATTTATTACGTTTTGGTATTATCCTGGGATTTCAACAATTTGTTCTTTTCTTTTCGTTTTGTTCCTCCTTTACAGACGCAAACAGTAATATTCCGAATGATCAAAAAAGCAATACACATGACGGTGTAGGGTTAAAACACAGCATATAATTACAAAGATGATAAACTTGCATTGCTTAGGTTGGGTCAGCTGGCTCGGCCCCAGTTGCACACTAGGTTCTGGGAATGCCTTAGTGGATTTCCATCTTACTGACCTTCCCGATGCTACCGCTCACCCTTGTAACTGACTTTTCAATCTCCCTTCAAGCGCTTCTCTCAGATTGTCCATTTCATTCTTGTTTTACAAACCATTTAGTACCAGGTATATAGAGGATATTATAATGTGGCACATCTTGCTCTTAGATTCCTCCATCGCAAAGCTTCACACCCTTTGCAGGCAAAATTATGTCGAGGAGCTTGTCGTAGAATTATGCAACGTGCTCAATAGTTATATATAACTTAAGAATGCGAAGTGAAGATAGCATAGCCTCAGATCCTCTTCCATTAGCAACTTTACAGATCCTCTTCCCTTGGCAACTTCTCAGATCTTCTTCAATTAGCCACTCTTGAATGTAGTGACTTTTAAAGTTTGCCTAAATATTGGAGCTTAAGTTTGGTAACACAATCATGCTACGGCAATGTCTGACAATCTATAATTAGTCTTTTTTCTTCCCCTCCTGAATTACCCAACTATAGAAGGTAATAGCAATTCCATTTTAACGTCCCTTCAGAAAAGGTCCACGGGTCTCCATTAAGGGGTTCTATTATGGGATCTCCATTTTGAGGTAATTCCTGTATGTGTCATGTTCATTTCTCAACTGGCCGTGGGCCCCCTGGATCAATGGGGAAAATGTCTCGTTATGATACTGATAAAAAAAAGTTAGGTCGTATTACACCACACAAAGTTTGAAGAGAGAAAGATGGTTCACTTTTCAGTATGAAATGTTCCAGTGGCAGCTACTGTCAATTTATATTTTTTGTCCTTAGTTTTATTGTATTCTTTTTAGGGTCCTCGTTTTCTTATATTAATGCTTAATTCCTTTGGTGCAGGTTGGACAAGGGAGCATCATTCGTAGACTTAAGAATTGAAAGTCAAGATATGGAGAAGATGTCTGTCATAAACCGGTTCGCTAAGTTCCATAGTCGGGGGCAAGCTGATGGAGCTGAGGTCTCATCGTCCTCTGATGCTGGTGCTACAAACGGTCAAAGACCCTTCCCCCAGAGATATGTTACTGCAGTTCCATTGCCTAGGAATCTCCCTGATGGGGTACAATGTCATTCACTTTGATCATTATTTAATTTATTTGCCTCATTTTTCTGTCGACTTTCTTGCTTCCCTCTTCTTCTATGATCCATTTTCTCGCTAGTTACTGTATGTGCTTGTACTGGCACCAATACCATAGAACCAACACAAATGGAAGTGCAGATGAAGATTGGACTCTAGATTGTCTCCTGTAAAGGAATGGAGGCTGTTTGATGTGTTTCCATCTAGTCCATTTGATGTCATTCTTGAGAAATATTAGATAAAGCTCCCTTGTACATCTCTGTGAAGTTTGAAAGATAGTTTTGGGTGCCCTTCATTATTGCGGAAAATGGGGAGAATATGAGTGCAGCAGCTGCAGCCTGATATGCTGAAGATTTTCTCCTGCAGTTAGAAAATTCTCTCTTGTGATATATTAGCTCTGTATTTACTGATGTTCCTTTCTATTCCTGCATTTTTTTTTTTCAATTTAGAAATTGATGGTGATTGCTTCTGTCAGTCGTTCTAACTAAAGCAATTTGCGGCAATTATCGTCTATTTCATTTCTAACGAAAATCCTCCTTGTTGACATGTTTTGAGAATCTTAGCAGAACTTTTTCTCAGTTTGCTACAACCACGAATACTTGTACTATCTCACTCACACACGGTTTTGGGGGTTCACACATTGAATACCAATGTCAATGGGGCTCACGCACCATGCGAGTGCAGTGTGAGTGTCCGCACACGTGGTGTTTGTGCAATTGTGTATGTGATTATAGAGTTTTTGTATGAAGTTCCTTAAAGATTGAAAATGAGCTTTTGTATGAAGTTTTGAAGTTTTTTGCTTTTGTTTTCTTGTATTTTCTGGACCTCTGAGTCCTTTGTATTAATTTGGCTATTGTTATATGTTTCCTTTTCCTAAAATAATGCCAATAGCATGAAGCAAAAATAATAATTTGGCATTTAAGGTGAATGACCCATCCTCAACGACTTTGAGTAAAATTTAACAGTAAAATAAGATTTGTAACGTTCAATTTTTTTTCAATAGTTGATATTTTACGGGTCTGTGCTCTAGCCTCTAAAATAGCTTATGAATTTAAAATTAAAAAATTCAGCCAAAAACTACCACGCTTCGACCCAAGAGACCAAATCTAGTTTTTGCTATCCAAAGAAGTGTAACTGGAAAAGTGCCTCCCGATCTTGGAGCACATCACCGCCTTCTCTACCACACACTTGTGTTGCGGTGCTCCAAAGGCCTTGCTTTGAAGAACTACATGACAGTGACAATTGAAAATTCAGTAATTTAATGTGTGTGTTTGTGCGCGCTTTGAAGAACCCTTTTATATTTGTTTATTGAACCAATAAGGGGCATTTTTCGATTGTGGATTGTGAATTAATCTATTTAGTCTGTTTGGGAGCCATGGCCCTAAATGGGTGTTGCTACAGTACACACCCCCCCAAAATTATTCCATATGAGATTTTGTGACTCAAAATAAGAGATTTTGTGGCTAAAGGTATGAAAGGTCGTACCATATGCATCCTCATACGGGTAGTTAGAAAATCTTATATAAGTCCACAAAATCTCATATGGTCAAATATGAGATTTAGTGACACAAATATGAGACATGTCACATCAATACATATAAGTCACAAAATCTCATATGACTAGTTACAAAATCTCATATGGATCAAATATGAGATTTAGTGGCACCAAATATGAGATTTAGTGGCACGTTATGTGAGACATGTCACATCAATATATATAAGTCACAAAATCTCATATTTGGTGCCACTAAATCTCATATTTGACCCATATGAGATTTAGTGACACAAATATGAGATTTAGTCTCGTATTTGTGTCACTAAATCTCATATTTGTGCCACTAAATCTCATATTTGATCCATATGAGATTTTGTGGGCACAAATATGAGATTATGAGATTTTGTGACTTATATGTATTGATGTGACATGTCTCATATTTGTGCCACTAAATCTCATATTTGACCATATGAGATTTTGTGGACTTAAATATGAGATTTTGTGGACTTAAATATGAGATTTTGTGGACTTATATGAGATTTTTTGACTACCCGTATGAGAGTGCATACGGTACGCCCTTAGCCACAAAATCTCATATTTTGAGTCACAAAATCTCATATGGAATAATTTTTGGGGAATGTGTACCGTAGCATTTCTCCTAAATGGATTCTCTTTAGAGGCACAATTTGAGAATCAGTTTTGGAGGAGCTGTTGCGTTCTCTTTTTCCTCTACATATTACCCCTGGCCTTTTATGAAATTTACTCCTTTGTCCTTGGTGTGATATATCTGTGCCCTAGTTGTAAGCTATACTTATAATTTATTTTGATGATTTACTCCCAAACACTGCTCTAATGTAAAATCTATTATGCACATTTTCCAAACATGTCATACATTCATAATTTATTTTGACCAAAATCTGAAAATCTATGATTCACAATGACACGCACAAAAAAAAAAAAAAAAAAAAACCTCCCAAACACCCACCTTTTAGATTATAGATTTTTGGATTATGGTGGAATCTGTTGTTTCTCAAAATAAAAAAGAAGAGAATCTATCAGTGTGTTTGGAATCTTTGGATATATGTGTGAAGAACAGATTTTGTGAAAGGTTGGTGGGTGTATTTGTATTAAGGATTCAAAAAGCTCCTCCCTAGGAGATTTTGGATTCTGCATTTTTTATTTCATTTTTTAGAGGGTATTTTGGCAGAATCCATCCCAAAATTGGCTCTCAAAACACCCAAAAGGAAACATACAAAATGAATTGCTCCAGATTTTGGATCACTTTTTCAGAGTGACAATTTAAAGTCGTGGGATATACATTCCTAAAGCCGCCAGAATCCCCAAAATTATTAACCTCGCTGGAATAACAATTTCAGGCAGTGCGGACACATGATTTTTAAT
Source organism: Gaultheria prostrata (assembly GCA_036023075.1). NCBI lineage: Eukaryota > Viridiplantae > Streptophyta > Magnoliopsida > Ericales > Ericaceae > Gaultheria > Gaultheria prostrata. The sequence goes on along the minus strand of JAXBDA010000186.1, from coordinate 84,449 downwards.
GCGAGGGACCAAATCACATGTATGCATAAATTAAGCCCAAAATATCATCCTTCTATACTAATAACACACTTTCGAGGGGACTTTCTTTTATAATTTTTACAACGAAGACTAAAATATAGCAAAAATTATGGGATAATTGGGATGTGTGCGGAGACCCGGGCACCCGCTTGCACCCCTACGTCCCCTCTGATTTCAGACACTTGTGCCGCCGCATGCATAAATCAAACCCTATGTGAGTGATATCTATCTGGTTTTTTTTTTTTGCCAATATCGTATTCATGCAAGGTTAAAGGAATATTACTGAGTTAAAAACTAAGGGGTTCGACGGCTCTCCAAAGATTTGAACCCAAGCTTCCCCTCGAAGCGAGGGTAGCTATCACATGGGCAAGCAACCAGATAATAACCCCTCTGTGATTGTCTTTTTTCTTTATACAAATGCCGTAGAAGCAGCTTCAAGAAAGGCTAACATGCATTTCCTCTCCTACTATAGCAAAAATTTCATCCACCCTGCAAGGAACAAGAAATTGCCAAAGTCATGCTCCCAGAAGATCTTTAACCATGCATCTCAAGTTCTATCTATTTTCTGATTTGCAGTCCTTAAAAAAGGTATTGCAGGTACAAGGGACTCCCTTGTTAGTCATAATTTTAAATTTTGGCGTCAAATTTCACTTTTCGCTTTCTTTCTCCCTCATTTGGCTAACTAACATATTTGAAGAAAGAGAGAAATGAGATGATCCCAACCGGAATTGTACAACACAAATCGGTATTTCTTTTTTTAATAGCTAAAAAAAAGTACTAAAAAACTGGGTAAAGAAGTGTGTGAGATTAAGGTATTACGATCTTTTTTTTATAAGTAAAAAAAAAAAAAAAAAACCCATAATACCTTAACATCATAAACTTCTTTAACCAAGTCTTTTTTTATAAGGAAGTACTTCTCTTTTTCTAGCCACCAATGTATCGCCCTCATTTGATCTTAGCTACAAGGGTGATCAAGGTATACGAATCGGTATTTCATAGTAATACATAGGCATGTAAGTGATTTTGTTCTACATTACCTGTATGTATCTATGTTCACCTCTGCGAGCCAAGTTGTTAGGTAAACCTGCCACTCAAACAAGTACTAGTTCAAATAACTTGAAGACAAGGAGCACTATAATATCTGATCTTCAAACATGTTCTTCACAACTTTGACAGTGAAGTTCTAAGGATCCAACCGAAATATATTTAAAAAAAAAAAGAGCAAAAACTGTCCAGTCTCAGAAGTAGGAGGTTCTGGTATGAGTGCTCAAACCGCTAACATTGACAGACATTCCATTTCTATGTACCTGAGGGCCACTAGACATTGTTTCTCTATATTAACTTCTGAAACAGAAGTGGGGAAACGCATAATAAGTTTTCCCCACCTTCACAAGATTCAGTTTCCACCTCTCTAGGACAACTTTGTGTAAGGGAGTGGAGGCCGGAAGAAAATAATTTCCATAACACAAAATCACCATTTTACCTTGAGCCGAGTATAGTTGAATGATAATAAGGCTTGTTTGTTTCGATATAAATATTCATTAGATGCGGAATAACAAATTCATGCAGAACATCTCATGGTAAAACTTTGTCAGTGTTTGGAAAGAACAAAAAATCTATCAAATAATTGAAAATTTAAGAAAAAGAAACTTTCAAAGAGAACTTATGAAAGCGCATTTCAGGTCAAGCTAGAGATGCATCTGATAAAATTGCCGACATAAGAAAATCAATGGCACCAAGAAGTGGTTTCAAAGAAGTGAACATAAATTGCACCACAGCGTGGGTTTGGAAAATGACAATCGGATGTGTACTCAATAAAATGTTTTATGCCCCTTTGAAGCAAAATATTCTTTTCTGGTCAAAATGAAAAATTGTTTCTTTCACATTGTGAAATCTCAAGTCCCGAAAATGCAAAAAGAAAAAAAAATTACATGGAAACAAAAGGAGCCTAAGTGATTGGTAACTTTGACATTACTCTAAAGATGGTTAAACATCCACGCTAAAGTCAGGGGGCCACTTGCCTGTTTCAATACCAAATACCAAGTACTAATACGGAGTACGTCTTAAAACATGCCTTGTGCACAGTGCTAATACCGCATGAACGTCGCATTTAGTCGTATGGTATGTCAAACTTCAGCACAGAAAACACATCCTAGACAGACTAATATAGCTAACTTTGCAATGTTTTCATATCTAAAGTTGATTGCAATGGACAGAATACCTGCAAAACCTCCTGGTCTAGTTGACAATTAGATTGTTCAGCAGATGAATCAGATTTCCAACCCTCTATCTTTGGAGGAACTGGTTCTCCAACTTCATTGGAATACAGGTCACAGGTACGTAAATCATCAAATTCTCCAGTATAGAGCTCATCTAACCAGCACATCCGATTGGTTGGAAATTCTTCTGAACTAATGGAAAGTAACTCTACTACAAGCCGCCGCTGCTCAATCAAAAATCAATATCCAAGATGAGTAGGGGGAAGGAATGCAAAGTGAGACAAGTGATCATATATTTTTTACCACCTGAAATAGACATCTCATAGTAGCGGTCCTAGTGGATATTCCCCTTACCTTCAAATTCAATTCCAATCTGAACATCTGAACAAGCTCACTTGCCAAGTCCTCTGAAATAGTTAGAAACAGTTACCACATTAAATATCCAGCACAATGTGAGAAGAATTTGGAAAAAATTCCAGCGAATAATAACATCCACAGCTCTCCATAATGTCTCATATGATAATTTTTTTGAAAACCTTGCTTCATTTATAGTTCCCTATCATTCACTAGCTACATACTACATTGACAAGTTTCTCAAATTCAAGAGTCCAGGTAATCTCTCGATAACTCCAGTCGAGGTTTCTAATTTTCTCCCTACTGTATCTTTGGAAATTAGTCAACAATGCTACACATTGCATTGAGAAATGAGCAACATACAGAAGGATTTCAAATCACTATAATCTGTTTAAGGGTAGCTGCCACTATAACTTAAGCAACTGCTTTGATATGTTTACTAGAAACTATAACTCAAAAGGAGAAGTCTTTGTCAAAATATGAACCAACAAAAAACAATTTGATATGCAAAACTGGGGGCTTGCAGCGACACCATAGATTTCATAATACTGAGACATCTGTTTGGTGAATTGATGCGTATGCAGATTAGGACGTACCAAAAGAAGAGATTGACCAAAATGCATATACTGGGATCCCCCCTCCATCGCCCTTGTCATTCTTATCTTCTGAAAAGCTTGAAAATTGGACAAGCGGACTACTAGTCCCCTTACTAAAACTCCTCATAGATCTGCTGGTGTTGACCATTTGCACAACAACAGCCACCTGTAGTTAATAATTGAAAATCAATACCCTATGATTTCTCTATGCTGATCTCCAGGAGTAGAATTAGTATTATACCACAAAGAAATAAAATATTTACTCCAAATTGGAATCTTAGCAGAAAAATGTGACAGCTTAGTTCAAGAAAATTGCACGAATGGTTATTCCCTAAAACCAATTCAAGATACATACGCTTCATCATGTCATGGAAAAAAACTCGTACACTTTCAAAATAACTTTATACTCAATGTACTTCCCTGGTGCATATCGTAAAATACCCTGACGATGGTCAATATTTATTGAAGGATGTGAACATCCGTACAAAAGAAAAGATTTGCATTGATTCTGCCTTAGGATGAAGAGTAACTTATAATTAAGTGTGATCCATTGCCTACTGCAGAATATAGTTCAACAAGGGTCAGCTTGTGTAAGCTATTACACAGGAACTTGACAGTTTGCAAGAGGATTTCCAATTAAACCAACCTTGTCCTTCACATCACATGCAGAGGTGTGGGACTGTGGGTAGACCGGTGGAGTGAAATATGGCCTTCTAATGGTAGAAACTAGAAACTATAATTACAAATATAGATCAAATGAACTAAAAAAGATCATCCCCTAATGAGCTCAACTTTTCCAAGCTAAGATTCACATACCATATCCTTATAGGATGATACAAGCTTTCTCCGATGCAGCTCCTGCAAGAAAGAGTGTTCAGTGAGTATTGCCAGAGAAAGCAATATTTAATTGGATGAACACAGAACCAAACGTTCTTTCTATGACAGGTTAAAGGGGCTGTTATACGCGCAATAACCATACTACTTTAAATAGTCATTGCTATTTATTACAACCACGTCAATCTTCAAGAAGGACAAACAAGAACTTGTGTCAGTAGCTTAAACTGAACCAACTTTGTGACTAACAATGAACGAGATTCCCTACAAAGTGATAGTAATAATTAACTACCACACAATGTAGAGAGAAGGAGCAATGGCAATTATGTGCCAAAATCATGTCAATCATTCTTCCAATATGGTAGACCATAGCTGAACTACTGATGAATTATGACTGACTTCTGTTGTATCCACTCGTCGCAATAGAGTTATTGGGATGAGTGGAATAACTTGGATGTTTGCTAAATGCTACACACCTTGGGTAATAGTGGTCATTGTACATTCCAGCATTTTTTTAGCAGCCAATATAGAGATAACATATCCTCCAACTCAGGCATGTTCACAACACCTTTTTTTTTTTTCTTTCCACATCTAATCAACAATATCAATTTACACAATCAGGTGATCTCGGAATCCTCACTTTTCTGATTTGCTACATTTATTGTTGAATACAACCGAGTGGGTGCAACATTCCTAATATCATCAACTAGCCCACGTTATTTCTCAAAAGCTTCAACTTAGCAATACACTAAATCCTTCAAACTTTCATGTGAACAAACCGCACTTTGCCACGTTCAAAGAACAGTACCAAACTTTCACAATGTAATTTAAGCTCCATATCAGGATTCAAAACGAAAAAAGTAATAGAAAGATGTAAACAAGAGCCAGTTCCCAGGCTAGGAAGCTAAATCAAACCAAGATATATGCCTCCAAATGACATAGTATAGGAAAGACAATGACCTGCTGCTTAAACAATTTCCAGCAAGCTTTCTTCCTAATATCCGGCATATCGCTGAGGACACCCAACTCCATGGCATTCATGTACCTGTACAAGAGCAACCCAGCTAAAACTTGGTTGAGTTCTACAGTTTAACCCAACTGCAAAATATGTAAAATCACATATAAACACCAAATATGTATATATAGGTGCGTGTTGACAGTCTTATGAAGAAATAGAGAGTCGGATTTTGCAGAAATTACCTTTGAGAAAGATATGAGTTGACGAAAGATGTCGCATGAGATCTGGCAGATGAAGAAGAAGAGGACCATTCTTTCCTGTAAGAAGCCAATTTGGACCACTGGTTCCTAAGGTTTCGTTGTGCGGCTGGTCTCCAAAGTCGTGTCACAGAAGGCGGTAGAGGCGTTGATATGGAAGACTCTGTGCCAGTTTGATGCTTGGAATTTATTGATCCTGAGGAAGGAGGAGGTGATAAAGGCTGGGTGGTTGAGGGCATGTTCTCTTCCATCGATAGTGACCGAAGTTGTTCCCTGCCATCACAATAATAACATGGACATCATGTTATACACATCTAATTATTTTACAGACTCCCTTGTCTGAAATATCACTGCATTTCCTCACTTTCTAGCATTATGCATGGATCTCCTCCATTAAATACCATTAAAGTAGATAACAAATAAGATAATATATGCTTGATGCAGGGCAGTGTCACTCCACAACCTATCATCTGAGCTGATTGTCTAATTGCCCAAGAAACCCTTGGAATTACACTTCACCAAATCATCCGTACCTTATCTATCATCGTACCACAAAAAAAAAAAAAAAAGGACACCACCAATACCAATCGTTACAACCAACATTTCCGACCCTTGAAAAAAACCATCACTAAAAACCAAGTTAAATGAGAAGTATATTGAAGAGTTGGAACACCACTATCCAATTGCAACATGGAATTTTATTACAACTTGTACGCTACTCTACCTCCCTCCCAACCCTTTCTCTTAGTTGGCTAACTCAAATGGTAGCCTACTGCTGCCTCACCCTCCTCTCTCTGAGAACCCAACCCAAAAGCATCACTGGACACAGCCTTCCGTCACTCTCTCTATGCTTGAGGTAGCTGTTGTTAAGAACACATCTCCCGAATTCAATAATTTAGAAATCAAAGATAACATGATAATATTTCTATTTGCTTTTTGTCCTCATTACAATACAAATCAAGTTCATATACTCACTAAAGTCAGCACTTACCACACCAACGTTAGTAGAGGTATACCACATGCATTATTCTCAATTAGGTGGATTACAAAAGCTCAAAAAAAAAAAAAAAGGACCTGAATGTAGGCGGGTTGTCTTCACCTCCTTCGTTCCTTGCCTGGTCAGCAAGCTTTGTATTAGATTGTTAGCCAATGTAACAAAACTAAACCAGCTAATAAAGAAATTATTCGACTATCCGCGAGCAGACACAAAAATCTTGCATGCTATTGATGAGGCCAATCAACACTAAAAATGAGAAATCAGAGCCAATGAATACCATAAAATCGATCACGCGGACCATCAATCTGCAATATTTTGGCACATGATATGCATCAATTTAAGGTATCTGAGCGGTGAGCAGCAAATAACTACATTCGGATTGAATTAAATTGACTGGAACTCAGGTCAGATTGTACTATCACGCTAACCCTATGATTTGATAACCTGCTTTGAACATTACACACCCAATTCTATAACAAGAGGGTGCATTGCTGAATGCTGCCCTATAGTGGGAGGAATTGCATATGCATATTTCAGTTACTTATCATTCAAAAACTACCCAAGGTGGTAGCTTGGCGATCAGTGAGCTGCCCCCTGTTGTGCCCAGGGGTCACTCACACACACAAACACAATGGAATCTGAGGAAACGTCGTGCATATATACACAATACATACACATGAAAAACCTCTCCGGGCAGCCACAACCGGCTCCCCCTCTCACTCTCTCACATTGATACACCACACTGGAATTTGGGCTCTTTCGGAATGCGGGTGTGGAGTCACTATGGTCACGCGCATGAGAGTTGCTACGCTAGTCTGCGCCGTCCTCAACCGTTTTGCTTTGCAACAAAAGTTACTTAAGAGTCGGAAAGAAACAGTAACAGCGTTATTACCTTTCAAGTGATGGGAAAAGACAATAGTGTAGTGGGTTTTTGAGGCGTATCGAAATATAGCTGGAAATCTCGGCGGAAGTTTGCTAGGAGAGAGAACGCAGCCGAGTGAATTGTACAAACGCCTTATATCTCTGGTGCTTAACGTCAACGGTAGTGAGATGAAGTGATGGTGTTAGGTGGGTTTGTTTGAGAGTGGCAGTGATGAATACACGGGGGTATCTGTGATTGATTGCCTGGGAGACGGCGGAGGTGAGTGGAGAATCGGAGATGGTGGTTGGAAGTGGTGCTGCAGAGTGAAGCAAAAGAGGGGGCTAAAAAAAGGCAGCAGTTGGAACTTGGAAGGAGAAGAAGGCGGCGGCGGCGATACGTTTTTACGTACAACTTAACTTCCCCGGCCAGTTCACACATAGAAGCGTGCTTGTGAACCACGTTTTCAGAAAGCGTAATTTGTAGTCACGGTTTTGTATCAAATTGAAATTCGGGAAAATTTCAAAAAAACCCCTATTCTTTCACCCCAATGTCCCATAAACACCTATCCTTTCACCCCAATGTCCCATAAACACCTATCCTTTCACCCCAATGTCCCATAAACACCTATCCTTTCACTTATTTCAATTAGACCTCTGTACTTGTCGTCCGTTATTAAATTGGGCACCTGGCCCAATTTACCGTCTAGTTTTGGACGGAAAATGCAAGTCTGGCATTTTGGAGTTGACTGGCCTACATTTGGCGTTGAGATGGCTACCCACCCACTCCGGCCACCACCCACTCCGGCCATCACTCACTCCGCGAGCTGCACCACTCCGGTCACTTTTGCGTCCAACGACTCTCTCCCTCTACCACGGTAATCTCTCCCTCTTGGATGTTTTTTTTAAAAAAAAAAAGAAAAAGAAAAGAAAGGAGACAAAAGCATTAGCTAAATAGCTCCACCCTCTCCTCTCCTCACCTATTCCTTCTCCTCTCTCTTTTCCCTCTTCTCTCCCTTTCTCTTTCACTCTAGGCCAAACAACAAAACTCCACGCCGCCGTGTCGCGACACGGCTATGCAGCAGCAGCAGCAGCTGTTATTGCCACTGGTCTCCTATTTGTCCTCTTCACTTTCTGCTCTTTAACTCTCTCATATCTCTCACGGCAATCAAAATAGGCATACTTAGATTCAAAATAATGTAAAAAAACACATGCATAGATCAAGCAGAAATCGTTCTAGAAAACCTATGAAAATCATCACCAATCCAACAACAACAATGAACCCATCAAAATCCCCAACAACAAATGCAATACCCATCACCCCAATCTCCAAAAATCCTCAACAGCAATACCAATATCCCCAATTCCAAATTGACCCAAACTTCTTCAAACAGATTCAAGAAATCCAAATCGAACCCAAAACCCCTTCCTTTTCAAGTTACTAATCCGTAGCACGCTCTTTTAATTAGTGTATGCTTAAGACTAGTCTAAAATTGACCCATCAATTGGGCACCAAATTTAGATCAAGATAGAAAAGGGCCTTCGGATTTCCTACCTGGAGCGCCGCAGCCACGACGGAGGGCTATCGTAATGTTATGGGGAGGCTCGGTTCGGTAACAGCTGGGATTAAGTGTGTTGGGTTTACACAGATAAGAGTGGTGGTGAGTGATTTATGGGTGGAGTCTCTTTTGAGAGAGAAAGAGATAGAGAGAGATGAATATTTCTCCATCTCAGCATCCAAAAATGCCAGACTTGCATTTTCCGTCCAAAACTAGACGGTCAATTGGGCGGGGTGCCCAATTTAATAACGGACGACAAGTATAGAGGTCTAATTGAAATAAGTGAAAGGATAGGTGTTTATGGGACATTGGGTGAAAGAACATTGGTTTTTTTTGAAATTTTCCCTTGAAATCAACTTATTTTTACGTTAACCCACGGAAATCAAAATTAACTCGATTTTTAAGTTAATCCACGATGAAAGCGTGTTCTGTAAACACGTTTTCACGTTCTCTGACAATAAAAAAACGTAAATCGGGTAATTGGCCGATATAGGAGATGCTCCTAGAGCCCATTCCGTTTGTCCATTATTCTCAATTCTCATCATCACTCCGAGTCAGAGAGAGAGAGATCAGAGATGTCATCGCACAACAATTCGTCATCGTCGGCGTCGAACGACCCTCGTCAGCCGTCGGCCGCGAAGCCATTCGTAGCCCCAATGGTGTCTCCGCAAGATCTTCCCGTTGACTACTCTGGTTTCGTCGCCGTGATCTGCGCCGTTGCTGGTGTCATGTTCAGGGTCCGTCTCTCTCTCTCTCTCTCTCTCTCTCTCCCCAATATGTATGGTTCTCCATATCTCGGCATATGTATATTCGATCTGGCTTTGAGATTCTCTGTCACACGCAATACATGTATGTCAAAGTATCTTGTTTTTGCCCCCGAGGCCCGAGCTATTTAGCCAATGTTCCGTTGTATGATAGTTGTAGCTTGACTACTCCTCCTATTGCAAAATTCCACACTCTTGTAACTCATACAATTGTAAAATGTATCATATAGTTTGCGCTTAGAGAAAAAAAAAAAAGTATCTTGTTTTTTGTAACTCATACAATCGTAGAATGTATCATATAGTTTGTGCTTAGCGGAAAAAAACAAGTACCTTGTTTTTAGGAGGATATTGATTGATATCTAGAGTTCAGTTTTACTGATCCTCGTCTAGTTATTTAGGGTTAATGCGTTTATAAGCGTACCAACTGAAGTCTTCAATGTGTTTTTCGGGGTAGAGGGTTAAATTTGGTGGATATATTGATTCAGTGGAGAGGTAAGAGTTGTGGACAAACAACTGGGAACATTAGGAGTTAGGATCTCGCCTTCTCCCTTTCCCTTGCCCCTTAGAGTCGTGTCAGATTGGGAATGATGGTGCAAGAGAAGAGCTAGGAAAGCGACAAAGAGGGAATTAGATGCAGTGTAAGGTTCCTAGATAATGTCCTTCTCACCCCTTGCTCTTAGTGGTGTCAGTAATGATTTGTAGTCTACCAGAAGCCGGAAGGGACATATATGGGTGTTATTGGGGTCCAATTGGTGGAACTGGGGAAGACCGAGGAATTTCTGAAGGGGGAAAGGAAAGCTTGTTTTGATTTGTATATGAAAATCATCTATAGATTTTGAAGAGGCTAAAGTTAAGTTATTGACCTATTGGAGGGGCCAAAATGTTGTCATGTAGCGCTTCGATCATGTGATAATTTTCTGTTCTATCTGCCTAGACAAGTTCAAGTTCCCTTGAAATCACTGAGGATACACAGGTACTTATACCTTCACCCTAGACGATCGGTTGCTCTTAACCACTTAGTCATGTTTTACCCGACGACTTCAGTCTCACTATTACTTTGTACCAATGGGAGTGTTATGGATGAAAAGGCGGTTCAACTAGTCATGGATCTCACTTTAAAGTGAGTCACTTTTCTCATTCGGAGAGTTTTTCATCAAGAGTTTTGTTTCTTGTCTAGCGTATTGTGTATGAGGACTTTGTCATGGGTTATTAGACTCTTCCTTTGTACATAGTCTACTAATCCTCTTGGGGTCTTATCTTTTCTTCTTCATCATGTCTTCCTTGAAGGTACAAAATCACGACCCTTTCTAGACTCCTGATCTTTTGTTCTGTGTGACTCCCAGGCCCCAGCCACTGTTCGTTTGTCACATGTCACAATCTTATCTGGCCACGGCCCATAATTTACTTGTCCATGTGCTAGTGAAACTTGTTCGCATCCTTAATCATGGACCCCGTGTTCATATCACTGACATCGCCACAAACATAATCACTCTTTTGCTATCGTATAGGTTTTGCTTTGTTTATATCGTTCCACACCCACACAATGGGTTTTCTAGGACTTGCTGTCTTTCTTCTTATGATTGCTTTTGCTATCTATGAACAGTACAAGCTTGGGTCGTGGCTTGCTCTAATTTTGTGTGCCCAATCACTTGCCAATATGAAGAATATGGAAAATGATATGAAGCAGATCTCAATGGCCATGATGTAAGTAGCTCTTACTTATATATAAACTGTATTTGTATTGGCCTTTTTTTTTTTTTTTTTGTATCTTGCGGCAGTCCGACATGTGTTAAATTGGTGGTCTGTCTTGTTTACATTGCTTGGCTTATGAAAACATGAGTTTAGACATGATTAGATTTTATCTCCTTTTGCGCTCTCTAAAAAGAATTACATTGATTAGTTCCATAGTTGACAAATGACAATATGCTTTCTATTTCTAAGTGTTGCATAACGAACAAGAAACTTGTGGATAACTAACTGTTCATGTGCTTTTGTTACTTATGGGTGTTTTGAAACTAGAAATGATGAAAATTCTGCTTTCTATAGTTGACAAATGACAATATGCTTTCTATTTCTAAGTGTTGCGTAACGAACAAGAAACTTGTGGATAACTAACTGTTCATGTGCTTTTGTTACTTTGGGTGTTTTGAAACTAGAAATGATGAAAATTCTGCTTCCCATGGTATAACATATTGCAATTTCAGTTTTGAAGATGGAATCATGACAATACAGAAGAGATCCAAAACTGAGGAATTTGTTTTAGTAGTCTTAAAATTGTTTTGTTGCATTATTAGGTGAGCGGGAGATGAACCATGGTGGCTATCGTACTCCAAGTAGGATTATGGTAGTTCTAACTAGAGGTGGCAAATGGGTGGGTTGGGTTGGGTTGGGTTGGGTTTGGGTTGGTATGGTTTATGGGTTGAATATGGGTCTAGTCAAAACCCAACCCAACCCCCCCTTTTTTTTTTAAAAAAAAAAAAACTTTACATTGCTGGTACATGTGTCTTTCATCTCCATTAAAAATGTCACAAAATTGGGAAAATTGCTCCAAATCTGGTTCGAAAGGACTCCATCGAAGAGTCCCTAAATCTAAGACAGAAACGGAGTAGTGAAAATTATGGTGTCGTCTCAAACCTCTTGAACCTTCCCCCGACATCTATAACTCCACACTCCTCTCCCCACCAAATCTAGAGGTCCATTCACACACGATTTTCTCTCTACCTATACATACACATTTTCGCTTCAATTTCTAGGTCTACAATTCGAGTTTGGTATAGAGACAGAGGGGCAATCATATTTTGCCCTAATTTCTGTATCTTTGGTTAGAGTTATGTATATATATATATATATATATATATATATATATATATAGAGAGAGAGAGAGAGAGAGAGAGAGAGAGAGAGACTCGGTAGTACATATATAGAGTGTGTGTAGAGAGAGTGGGGAAAATGGCGGCGTCTACTGCTCAGATTAACGCTCTGGGAGGAACTCGATTTTCTCCTGCTCGAGCACAAAATCCCCTCAAACAGTATTCGTTGGCCGGCGGCCGAGCACGGCAGCGTAATTGAAGAAGAACAGCCGGAGAGCCGGTGGACGTAGTGAGAAAAAAGTGAAAAGGGGAGAGAGAGAGAGAGAGAGAGAGAGAGAGAGAGAGAGAGAGAGAGAGAGAGAGAGAGAGAGAGAGAGGAGGGATTTTCGACTGGTTTGATCTTTTATTTTCTCATGATGATGTATAGGGCCTTTTCCTTTCTTTTGTATACGGGTAGCATCCCTTTATGATCTCTTTAATATAATTATTTACTTATAAAAAAAGAAGAAGTTAATATGGGTTAAGCCATATTTGACCCATATTACAATATGGGCGAGTTGGGTTGGGCTCATGGGTTTGGTTGGAAATTGCCACCTCTAGTTCTAACACCCATGTTCTGGGGGGAGATAAACAGCTTTCAAACCACTAAGATTAGAGTAGTTTTACTCACCTTTACATAGTTTCGCTGCTGACTACTCATCCAATGTTGTCTGAAATATCCTCACCATCAAGCCCCACCTAAATATTGAAAAGCAAAAACCATAGAACCTAGTGGTTGGTTAGTGCCTGCGAACATGTCCCTTTTGGGCATGGATTTGCACCTCCCTTAACTTTTCAGGTGACTTAGGTCTTGGGTTCTTATGGGCCAATGTGCTCTCTCTCTCTCTCTCTCTCTCTCCATGAACTTATCGGTATGATAGCTTTGATAGGATCACCATTGGGTCCACATTTACCATGAAATATGTCTGAACGAGAAATCTTGGAGGGAAGGAGGTGAATCACCTTTGACTTGGACATCAGTTTTATCAACAGTAAAGCCAGTTGGAACTGGACTTGGTGTAAAGGGTGTCTTCAAATTATATCCAGCAAAAGGTGATGTCATGATCATGTGACTCAAGTTATCATGGAGTTCTCTGACTTCATTGCATCTGAGAATTTGACGAGGACTAGCACTTCATTTGGCAATGTAATAGGTGGCTTAAAGTGCAGATATTTTGGATGGTGAAGGTGATGACCATTGGCTACATAATAAATGGTACTTTGTGTTGCGGTCTAACAAAGAAATTGAGGTTGTGGAGACAAGGTATTAAATCTTGTAACAAGATGGTCTTGGGAAGATTAGTTGTGAACACAGGTAGACTTCGGGACTAAATGACTAATAGATGATAAAGATTAAAGAGGAGGTGGAAGGTTAGTTTTGTGTTGCGGGCCTTGCGGACATATACCACTTAGCAAGATGTCTGTGGAGTTGTTTTGTTTGCCTTTGGAATAATATTTTTAGTGAATGGTTAATTGTTGGAGGTTGATGGCGGAGTGGGTGGAATCCTCATTTGCAGAGGGTTTGAAGGATTGTTTAGTTCAAATCTTCAGTTTGGAGAGCTTTGAAGGATTGTGGAAGTCAGTCCGTTGATTTTTCCCGCTTGTTCTTTTATACGTCTTTGGGTACCATGGAATGGAGTGACCAGGATTTATGTCATGGAATTGTTTACATTATGTGACATAGAGGTGTTTTCTGTGCGGGTTATAGTCAGGATGTGTGTGGTCGTGGGGACCCCTTTCTTACTTGGTCTTGGAGAGGTGTTTGGAGATGAAAGGTTCCTTGTATGTTTTTTTGTTGCGTGGATAGCTGAGTATAGGGCTTTTTAAATATTTCAACCTTAGGAGGACAAACAAGTGATTATTGACTGGTGGTGTTTGTGTAAGAAGGCAGGGAAGAGTGCCTATCATCTTCTTCTTCTTTGTTCCGTGGACCAACCCACCTTAGAACCTGCATGACCGGCCTTCAGAAAGATCGATTTCCTCTCTCTCTCTCTCTCTCTCCAGAATACTGTTTTCAACATTTCCTTTTGTATTGACTGGTTGCTTGATGGTGATTATAGAGTTATTCAGTGTTCTCTTCTCCAACACTTCTTCCTAGTCTTTCGTAGTCTATTTGGTTATCCCACCTTTGGCCTATTCGGTTGAATTGTATAGTCCAAGTGCATCTCGTGTCAAACACTCAAACTAAATCGAAAACAGCTTGGAGGACACAGTGGGATGAATTTCAGTGATTTCTACGATTTATTGTTCGCATATTTTGTCTTGATTCCTATGTATTCAGTGAGGGTCGGGACCAGTGGTGAATTTTTGGTAAATTCTCACTTGATCATATATATCTTTTGGTACTTAGCGATAAATTACAATTTTCCATCACAGTAGGATTGCACCAAGGGTCAGCCTTGAGCCCGTATTTTTTCGCCTTAGTAGGATGAATTGACTAAACAGATTCAGGAGGATATTCCATGGTGTATGTTATTTGCAGATGATATTATCCTTGTAGATGAAACTGCTAGCGGTGTTAGTACTAAATTAGAAATTTGGCGGAAAAAATTAGAGTCAAAGGGCTTTCGGATAAGTAGGAGGGAAATTGAGTATATGGTTTGCAAGTTTAGTGGTACCAGAAGTGCGTACGAAGAAAGAGTGACGATTCAAGACCAGAAGATACCAAAGAGTGACAATTTTAAGTATTTAGGCTCTATTATTAGTCAAGATGGAGAGATTGCAGTGATGTGACCCATAGGATCCAAGTGGGGTGGCTCAAGTGGAGAAGCGCTACTGGTGTACTGTGTGACAAGAGGGTACCCACAAAATTGGAGGGAAATTCTATAGAACTGTCATAAGACCAGCGATGCTTTACGAGACAGAATGCTGGCCTTTTAAGAAACAACAGGTGAACAAGATAAGTGTAGTGGAAATGAGAATGTTGAGGGGGATGTGTGGTAAGATTAGACGAGATAGGATTAGAAATGAAATAGTCCACGAGATGGTGGGTGTAGTACCTATAGAGGAGAAGTTGAGGGAAAATAGGCTTAGGTGGTTTGGGCATGTCTATCGTAGACCAACGGATACGGTAGTTAAAAGAGCGGATAGGATAGCTTTGGGTAGCAACGCTCTAGAGAGGGGAAAACCCAAATTGACATTAGATGCGGTATGTGCAAAGATTTGAGTCTACTAGGTGTAAGTGGGCAAACAGCACTTAACAGAGCTCAATGGAGGGAAAAAAATTCATGTAACCGACCCCAATTGATTTAGGACATAAGGCTCGGTTTGGTTTGGTTTTGGCCACTCTGATTACTTAATTATTACTCAAACCCTTTCAAAGTCTAAATGATTTTAAGTTAAAGTTATCAATTCAAAATTCTAGAAATTCCTGCGACTGCCTGTGCAAGTATTGATAACTATGTAAGGCGTTGAAGGGGTTTAACTTTACCAATTATGGTAGCAATGTTGCTTTGCCGGTTTCATATCCACGCGTTAGACAAACATTTCTGATGAGAGGGAAACCTGATATGCTAAGAACAGCTTTTTTCCGATCAAATTTAGTTATTCTTTGACATTTAAACTGAGTAACAAATCGTTTTTGTCTTGCATGCAACCATAAATTAAAAAAAACCTGGTGCATGCAGCAATAGATGTAACGATAAGAGAATCTGGTCTACTATTTTGTTTGGTCCAGCATCCACTAATTCTGCTGTCATGTTTTAAGCATAATTTTATGCTTATGTTGATGATATTATCATAGAAAACGATTCAACTTTGTAATTATTTAGTTGCTGACTTCTTTTGAATAATCCTTGATTACAGGTTTGCTATAATGGGATTGATGACGAACTACTTCGGGCCTGCTAGACCAGGAAAACAAACTTAAGATCCCTTTCATAATGGAGTTGGAATTCCAATCTGAATGGAGTTTCTTTTTATTTGTTCCCTTTCTTTTCCTCTTACTTATGTCTCAACTTGATTAGCGACGATCCAATGGAAAAATTTGGAAGGCAAACTTAAATTTACATACTTCGACGGTCGTTATCTTATATGTAATAGTAATCTGTTGCATTGCTTATTGAGATTTTGTGCCCTTTTTTTGATTGGCGAAAGTTAGTACTGTCAAAATAGTTAGATTAACCTTGGAAGAGAAGTTGAATTCCCGACCTTCTTCCTCCTGGCACCTAAGTGCACCCATGATGCCGCAAAGGACTCTTGTCGAGATTTTGCGGCTTTTGAATGCATGCTGAAGCTAGTAAGGTCTGTTTGGTTGTCCCAAAAATTGAGATGCTGTTTCTGAATTGCTAACTATTACAGTTACCTCTGTTTAGTCTGTAAAAGTGAAACTAATAGTTTATCTAGTTCTTTTCCTTATCGTTATTGTTGATTTAATTTAAGATATCGTCTACATTGTTGAAGCCAGATTCAGCTTTAGTATAGGGGCCTGGGTCCTGCATTGTTGAAAGGAGAAGGCTTTAACTGATGGAACACTCGGATTTTTTTTTTTGCGGTAACACTAAAATAATTGGCATATGGAGCCCACTTTTGGGTCACACACGAATTATCTGAACCGTTCAATAATTAAAAAATAATTTTCCGAGTGCTTCTACAGAAAAAATTAGCTCAATTGGATTAAACTGCTTGATCCAAATTTCAGGTTTTTCATTTAGAAGTTAGGATCCTGAATTCTAAATGAAAAACTTAAAGTTTGGATCAAACACTAATGCATATCCAAAACTGTTTTTTGGCAAAAACACTAGGAAAATTATTAAAATTATTGAACAGTTTGGATCATTCATGTGGGACTAAAAACTGGGCCCCGTGTGCTGATTTGTACAATTTCGATACTACGGGGGTCAGTAACCCTAGTACATATCTTGTTGTGGCAATTGTATTGTGTTGTGCTAGAATGTGACATCATTTAAAATAACTTATAGGTATAAGCAGGGGTTAAACAAAGCAAAGCAGAAAACTTATGAAACATCTTTTCACCTTTAGCAACTAAGCAAACATGCTACCAATAAATTCTGTGACAAATCGAATCACACAGTAAGTATAATTCCCCTTCTTTTAGAGTTGAGGATATGAATAAGGACAATGCTCCAAATTATTTCCAACAGTGCATTCCTTCATCAACCCACCCAGTGACAAACACTAGGAATGTTTCCTATGTTTTAACAGGTTTTATCTAAGCCAGAAGATGCAAGGCCATTCTTCGGATCCCGATTTCTAAAACTGATGCATGTGATTCTTTATTATGGGCTTGCGCTGCCAATGAAAAGTATTCGTCAAGAATGGATACGATCTAGCCTGGCATGCCGAAAATGATCGGAAGGATATTGAAACTACATAGCATATGATCTTTCGGTGCAAATGGGCTAAGAAGGTCTGGTTCAAGAGCCCCTCTCATGGCATCTTCCCTAACCGAATCTCCTCTATTCTATCTTGGTCTTTTTGTGTGAAGGAAGAGGTGGATAAGGGCTCTTGAGGCTAGGATTTCCTAGAGCAAGCAATCTTCATAGCTTGGTTAATTTGGAAGGCTAAATATTAACTCATATTTCAAGAACAGTCGCATTCTCCCCAATCAACTGTCATTCGGGCTACAGAGGCTGGGCTGAGCTTCAGCCAGCCAGGCAAGTTTCACCCAAACCTGGACTGAATGATGAGTATGTGAGGTCTGCGGGTAATCCCTTCCTTGCGATGCTTCTTGGAAGGCTTCTTTTAAAGGGGGATGGGTTGGCATAATCCTTAGGCATTCAGATTGATCCATTGTTGATGATAGGAGATTCAAAATCTCAGCATCTTCGGCTTTCTCAGCAAAAGCCTTTGCCCTCAGAGAAGCATGCCTCTTCGCCAAAGCTTTGAATATCAGTCATGAGTGGATTGAGAGTGATAATGCAAATCTCATCTCAATGAGTGCTTTTCAATTAGTCCCCCACTAGGAAGTTTCGGCCATGGTTCCGGACATAAGGAATATAGCCTGTGAAATGGCTGTCTCTGGTTTGGAGTCTATGGACTCCTAGGGAAGGAAATGAAAATGGAAGGAAATGAAAATGAAGTGGCTCACTGGATTGCGTCGTCCAAAGGATTCTAGCTGGAGTCTGGACTGGGTAACCTAACCTTCGTCAGTTTTTTCGGATAGTCTGAAGAGAGATGTTTCTTGCTATGTTTATCTAGTTTTGTCTGTTAAAATAGAGGATTTGAGGGTGTTGGGTTGGAGATGCTTCTAGCTCATATTCAATTCCTCTAAATTTTTTCTTGGAAACAAACACGCTCAACACTCTTTTTATGCCCCATACATAACTCAAAAGAGGGGCACTACTTTTATGCCCCTCCTTTTCTTTCGTGCCAACCCAACAACAAAAAGAAACGGACAGAATGAGGGATACAAATTCAAAAGAGGAAATCCTCCCAAACATAGCTCAACGCTCCACATCAGTGCTTTCTACAACAACTAGGGCAAACGTTGGGCGTTCGGGAGCCATTAAAGATGAAGAAGCCATAAATACAATATGAATACATGCTCGTAACAAACAAGGAAACAAGAACACCAGCACACTTGTACTCCAGAAAACAAACAATCAGAATGCACCAATGCCAAAACATAACCCTCACCCAGTGATACATCACTTGAAAGTAGAAACCTAGGTTCCGAAATATAACACCCAACAGTATATAAATTAAGGATTACTTTCAAAACCTAAAAATTATCTCCATCATTGTTATCAATTACACATTGCACCTAAGACATAAATAATATTAGCAATTCCAAAGATAGCACCTCCAGGCTCAAACAAGGAACACTACATCATGATAACAAAAACGGTACTTTAAGGTAGTTTTCAAAAGAGACTGCTTTGTGCATAATTAAGCTATTGCAACTAAATTAAAATAAACATGAAGGCAGAAAGCAGACAGTCACACCTAAGTAAATTCCATGAACTCAATGCTTCCTTTTCTTGTTCTTCTAGACGAGCATGACTTCATTGGGTTGCATGACTGGAAGTAGGGTCCCCGTATACAAATAAACACAAGAATCATATGGAACTTGACCACAACAAAGATCCTTAGTTTCCTGGGTCTTTGGATCATACATGAAGAGCTTTAAATCACCAGATTGCTTATGTATAATCACTAGGAATTCACCATTTTTCCCACCTCCCGCCAGTCTAATTTTGCCCACTTCTCCACTTCTCATATTAGTGGCAATCATTGGAAAAGATTCAACATTAACTTGGTTAGTCCAAGAACTCTCGTTTTCATTCAACACCCACACACGGAAGACCGTTTGATCAGGATAATCAACCAGAGCTAGTTTATCATATAACTCCATAAATTGCCAGTTTTCATCCCAAGTTATATCCAAACGCTCAGGTACACTTATTCTTCTGAACACCTCATCACCCATGTCAAAGGACATAACAACCACTCGAAAAGTTTCAATTAAATACGCCTTCCAATAGATAACTCCATTTACCGTTGCAGCAGAATTTGCACAAATTGCCACCAATTCATTCCACTCCTCATTGACATCCATCTCAAGAAGAAACAACGAAAGCTTATTAACATCAATCTCTCTCCAAGTATTCGTGCTCATCGCGTACAGATCAGCTCGGACATTGTATTCCTTGAGAGGACTAGAATAAACCACAATGGTAATCAACTTGTAATCATTAGCACTGGGATGAAAGCCAAACCCAATACTGCGCCGAATAACGAATTCTGACCTTATCCATTCGGCAAGTGGAATTTCTCGAAACTGTCTGGTGGAAGGATTACAAATCAAGGGATATTCATCGCGACATACAGTTAAGCAAACCAGACCATTACATATACCCTTAACGACAAAATGATGCCTTAGCCAAAGAGGAAGATTATTCAACGACTTGAGAAACGGGAAATCGAGATTGATAGGGCCATTGTTAACCCCATCGTTAACTAAAGACATGTTAAAGGGATTGTAAGTTAATGCAACGAGAGAGGTGGGTTTGAGACTGGAGTGGGTTTGAAGATGTTTGGCAATAAAATTAGGGGTTTCGATGAGAGCATACCAGGTTTTGCATACGGATTTGAATCGCAAGAGGGATTTCACAGGCAATCTCGTTAGGATGTCAAGCGTAATTTCAATCGGAAGATGGAAGGCCGCCATATCTCCTCCTTGTCTTCTTCTTCTTCAAAATTCGATTACAACATCCACGCACGACTTGTGCTCATTTCCTTCGACTTGGTAAAGTAGAACCCCTGTTCATCCGTTGTAGCTTGAGCACAAATATTGGGCCACCAAGCTTCAACCGTGTGATCATTGTAATAATTTGAACTATTAATCTTGTAAAATCTGTAAAATAATATACTCACAAAAAAAAAAGTTGATCGGATATCTATAGGTATGTCAAAAGTGTAATTCTGGTTTAAAAACGGACGGTCGTGGACATTTTAACTTAAAAACTATGAACGGTTCTGATTATTGCAATGTACGCTTGGTGCGGCCCACAAAAGCCGGTGGCTTAGTTTATCTCTTTTTTTTTTTTGATCTTTAATAATTTCGGTCGAATTTTTACTACACATCTTTCGTTTAAGAGAGGAATTGGAAAAACATAAAAGTATAAAACAAAGTTGAAAGCGTTCACGAAGAAAGTTAGAAAAAAATAGTCTTTATCGTCGTCGATATAAATATTTTTCAATTTTGATCTGTAATTTTATACTTTTTCAACCCATTTGCTAAAATTATGATTGAATTTAGCAAATGTTAATTTGAGATTTGCTATAATCAACTATGATTTTAACAACTGGTGAAATCATTTGCTAAAATCATTTAGAAAAAAAAGGTATATACTAGACCGTCGGAGTGTCTTTCCGGACAACCACGGTCGGATTAGGCGCTAACGTGGTTGTTTCGTGCGCAGGAAAGAAGCTTAGGCGGTGGCACTATAGGCTAGAATAGGCGGATTAAAAGGCTCAGGCGAGGTAGAACCCTAGGATCGCATCCCTCCGGTAGCTAAATTCACCGCTTGTAAGGGAAATCAACACCAGAGTAAACAAAAAACTTGGTACCACAATACTAACATATGAAGAAAAATACTTCAAATGGATTACGACTGATTTGAGTGAATGACAAATACTGAAGAGCTTCTTTTGCCAAAAAGCTGAGCTGGTTATTATCAACGAGAATATGATCATCATTGGAATGCTTATCATGTAGATGAAGAACTGGATGAAATAGGCTAAGAAAAATCTGTAAAACTGGATTTGCTAAACCTGAAGGAAAGAAATGAAAGTCAATATGAATTCCCAACGTGAATTATGCGCCCTTCCGATAGAAGAAGAAAGCCAAATGCAGCAGCGCATCTTTAAAGTTACAAAGAAACAGCGATACTCACGCACGTGTACTGAAAGAATAGGTACAAGTTACATCCCAACAAATCATAGGTCGAAGCATATCACTAGGATTTAGAATTATCTGAAAGACCCCTCATCAAGAAAGAAACATAATCTTAGACCAAAGAAGGAGAAAGAACATGCGCATTTATGCTCAAAGAAACAACAGAAGGCATGACACAAGAGTTGAAGTTTCTATTTACATGGATTTCATTTGCCATACAAGCTCCAAAATATAGCAGTAAGTGGTGAACCACAAGATCATCACGAGGGGAAAAAAATTAGCAAGTTCTGTACAAATGAAATTAAATTAGATTTTTACTTACCCAAAATTATCAAATCATTCAAAAGAAGCTACTCTATAAAAAGCGACTTGCACATGAGCCTCTCCACATATTCTATACTTCCTTGGTCTCTCCCATCTTGTTAAGCACAACTATGTTGGTGTTTTTCACTTTATTGTCTTTCTTCACGGGAAGAAGTGTGAAATCCGAACCATACCTTATCATGCATTTATCCGGTGGATCAAAAAAAAAAAAAAAGAATTCTGTTAAATGAAGTACAGGTATACTGTGTCACTTGAAGTGTTCCACTTTTACTATGAAATTAGATATTTCTGCGCCAATACATATCTAGTAGTGGCAATTGTATTGTGTTGGGCTAGAATGTGACATAATTTAAAATAACATATAGGTATAAGCAGGGGGTTAAAGAGCAAAGCAGAAAGCTGATGAAACATCTTTTCTCCTTTAACTACAAAGCAAACATGCTACCAATAAATTCTGTGACAAATCGAATCAGCAATAATCACACAGTATTTACATATCCCCTTCTTTTAGAGTTGATATGGATAACGACAAAGCTCCAAATTCACTTTTTCAACCGTGCATTCCTTCATCAACCCAGAGACAAACACTAGGAACGTTCCTATGTCGTAACAGGTTTTATCTAAGCAGGAAATGCAGGCCATTCTTCGGATCCTGATTTCTAAAACTGATGAATGTGATTCTTTACCATGGGCTTATGTTGCCAATGGAAAGTATTTGTCAAGAATGGATACGATCTAGCCTGGCATACCGAACTTGATTGGTTATGAATGAAAACCTCTTGGCGAGGCAGTGTGCTGCCAATCCTTTGTGTCCTAGATGTGGGAAGGATATTGAAACTACAGAGCATATGATCTTTCAGGGCAATGGGATAAGAAGGTCTGGTTCAAGAACATCTCTCACGGCATCTTCCCCAACTGAACCTCCTCTATTCTATCTTGGTCTTTTTATGTAGGAAGAGGTGGATAAGGGCTCTTGAGGCCAGGATTTCCTAGAGCAAGCAATCTTCATAGCTTGGTTTATCTGGAAGGCTAGATATTAAACCATATTTCAAGAACACTCACATTCTCCCCAATCAACTGCCATTCGGGCTACAGAGGCTGGGCTGATCTTCAGCCAGGCACGTTTCATCCAAACCTTGACTGAATGGTGAGAATGTGAGGTTTGCGGGTAATCACTGGTCTCCCCTTAGTTGCAGGATCCTTCTAAAATGGGTGCGCTCCTAAAACGGGAGCTCGAATCGGCTCTCCCAAGATGGGAGCTTGACGGGAGCTCGAGACTTACTAGGATGGGAGCTTATTGGGCCATTAAAGCAATTATTCTCACACTTTTAAGGGTGTTGAAATAAGAATATGAAAATCATATGAGTCGAGAAGTTTTTCAAATTGAAAATATCTAACTTCCAAAAAATTTACCCTTTAAGATAGGGAAAATTCTCAATAAGTATCACTCCCTTCAATGGTTAAGTATTTAAAGATATTTTGCAAACATATTTAAATATGATCTATATACGCTCCTTACGTGCTCCCAACCTTGGGAACTTCTAGATGCCTCCGCTCCCCCACTTCTGCGCTTCGTGCAACTAAGGGTCTCCCCTTCCTCCTAGTTGCTTTAAGATTAATTGTGGCGCTTCTTGGAAGGCTTCCTTGAAAGGGGGATGAGATGGCATAACCCTTAGGAATTCAGATTGATCCATTGTTGATGGTAGGAGATTCAAAATCTCAGCATCTTTGGCTTTCTCAGCAAAAAGCCTTTGCCTTCATAGAAGCATGCCTCTTCTGCAAAGCTTTGAATATCAGTCATGAGCGGATTGAGAGTGATAATGCAAATCTTATCTCAATGACTGTCTCTCAATTAGTCCCCCATGGGGAAGTTTGGGTCATGGTTCCGGACATAAGGAAGATAGCCTGTGAAATGGCCATCTCTGGTTTGGACTCATAGGAAGGAAATGAAAATGAAGCGGCTCACTGGATTGCATCATCCAAGGCTTCTTGCAGTAGTCTGGACTGGGTATCCTACCCTTCTTCAGTTTTTTCGGATGGTCTAAAGAGAGATGTTTCCTGTCTGTTCATCTAGCTTTCCTGGCTCCGCCCTTGCTGAAGGCCGCCTTACGGAAATGCTAACTGAAGCCCCACGGGCTTAAAATAGGTGGGACCCAAGCTCGATTTGTCTCTACTAGTCCTCTATCTTGTCTTGTTTGAGAAAAAGACTACTTATTTCACTTGACAATTTTAACCCTCACCTTTTTTACTAACAACAAATTTAACACTAAAGTACCAATAAAATACAATACAAGTTAAAAATTTAGATTTTCCGAAGCAGAGCACAGGATTCAAGTAGTAGCCATTACAATCAGTCAATCCCACGTAATTAGAAATCGGGAACGGGGTGGGTGTTGCGCATCCCTCGGCCATCCGATTGTGTTTTGGACGACCCGGATGTGTTTTGATTTTTTACTGGTAAAAATAAATCAAAATTAAATTAAAATTGATGCATAAATCAAAATTAAATTAAAATTGCCAAATGCATCCAGACTGTCCAAAACATGATCGGATGGCCGAGGAATGCACAACACGGTGCATAGCATCCGGGTGCACGACACCTACCCCTGGTCCAAAGAAACCTTCAAATTAGGCTTTTGAGGGGAAAAGTAGTACAGTAGCTTTGTTGTCATGCAAATGATACTTCGCAACCATGTGAGGTCATTGATGCTCAAACTCTTCAGGTGTGTGTACGTGATATAACTTGTAAAAATCAGCACACCAACTTTGATATTGATCTCGAAGAATTGCCATAAACCAACCGCTAAACTTGCTAGTAATGTGCCATATGCAAAAACTATGTTTTGTAGTTGGAAGTTCTTCGGCAATTGCTTTGGTCATCCATGGGTCTTGATCGGTTAGGATGGTCTTGGGATGCTTCTTCATTAAAGATACAAAAGTCTACATGACAATAACTGAGTAATTAAAAAAATTGGACAAGAAATATAAGGAAAAAAAAATTATTACAATAGATAAAGAGATACAAGTAGTAACAATTACCTTCATCAACCATCGAAAAGAACTTGTTTTCTCATTTTGAAGCAGAACACACCCAAATAGTATTGTCTTCCCATGATTATCGATTCCCACGAAAATTCCAAATGGCATTTGATATGTGTTAACTTTATAAGTAGTATCAAACACAACAACATCTCCATATTTTTTATACCAATCAAAACAATGGGCTGGAGACCGAAAAACATGTTCTAACTTGTTTTGCTCATCAACCGTAAAAGCATATTGACTTGACATTCTCTTCTTTTGCGATTTTACAATTCTGTAAAAGATCCCTTGCATCATTGGCACCATGCTCCTTTCTGATTCTAGTAAAAAGGTTTCGAACATCTTTCTCAAAGAATGGAAGATAACCGTGATTGATACCCTTTTCAAGTTCCATAATATGCATTATCTGTTTAACTGAAAGACCACCTTCTTTTAATAAAAGAATGCGATCTTCATCTTCCTTAACGATTATCCTATTTGCTGGAAGAAACCGAACCTCCAATGGAGTCAACAACTCATGATTGTGCTCTTTCACAAACTGAGTGACTTGCAAGTAATACGCATCCGAGCCTTGCATCCACATTTCACGGATAATCTATTTCTTTGCTCCTTTGATGGATCAAAAAGTTTCAAAGGCGCTTTCCCTTCATATTGACAACAATAATCACGCCTTTTTTCTTCTCCTTTTTTCTTGTCAGTGCGATATTTCCTAAACTAAAATCCATTTGTACACGCATATTTCTTATAGCAAACGAAAGCTTCTTCTTCACTAAGAAAGCATCGACCAATGAAAGGCTCAATCTTATTTTCTACTAGATCATCTTTCTTTTTCCCAAATTCATTGAGCTCAATAAATTCATGAAAGTGCATTGAACCTCCAATTTCTTCTAGGTACTCATCAAGTTCTATCACGCTTTCTTGATCATTAGGAAGCTGGTTTAAATCAATGTTAAATAACGGCTCATTCATTGATCACCTACAATTAAATACCTAATGTCACAAAAAAAATATAAAAACTGCATACAACATTATCAACCGAAAATTGGATTTGGGTTCAGAAATTGTTATTTTCTTTTTATTCTGAAAAAATTAGCTTCAATCCAAATTTGGATTGAAGCATCACGAATTTAAGGAACATGGGAAAGTAGATACGTTGGGGAAATGGTAAGGAAAATGGGAAAGTAATAGCAAACATGACGAAAAAAAATAAATAGTAGCAAAACTCAAGGCCATACCTGTTCACGCAGTTCTTCGTCTTGTCTTCGTGAAGATAAGCTGGTGAAAAGGCAAGGAAAATGGGAAAGTAGCTTTTGCAATGGTAAAGGTAACTCGTTGCAGGGGTGTTCACGGTTCGGATTGGCATAAATCCAATCCTAATCCGCGAGTCACGGTTTTTTGAAAATAAAATCCATGTCCAATCCAAAAGTCTCACGGTTCGGTTCCAATCCGATCCGCGAGTCACGGATCGGTTCCGGATTTGTCCACGGATTTTCAACTAATTATAAAATAAAAAAAATTATCAACTCAATTTCAAATTCTGTCCCTGTTCGCACCCTACATGAAGAAAATCAAGTAGCAGATGCACTGGCAGAAATAGAAACCAATGCAATCAAGACTACAAACTTGTACGTAGATACTCCCTCCGTCCCAAATTGATAGTCCACTACGAAACTACGTGCAATTTTCAAACTAAAAAATAATGTATTTATCGAAATAAATTTTGAATTTTTTTTGCACCGTATAAAAGTTCTCAATGAGATCTATCAAACAAGATCCATAATGCATATTTTTTGAGGTTCACATTAAAAGATATAAGCCATTGAAAATGGCACGCAGTCCCAAAATGGACTATCATTTTGGGACGGAGGGAGTAGTTTCATTTCTCAAACACAGGCACAAACAAAGGCACTAACAGAAATAGAAACCAATCAAAAAATCAAGACTTCAAACTTATCCTAGTAGATAGCTCCAGTTTACAAACAAAGGCACAAACAAAGCCAGAACTTCTATATAATAGTTTACTCCCTAGATTTTATAGGAGATAACAATATAACCCATTATATCAAAATACCAAATTGATAATATTTATAAAAGTGATAAAATTATTTATCTATACATATTTATTTATTTAAAAAAAAATTATATATAATAAAAATCTCACGGTCCGGATCGGTTAATCCACGGTTTCAAAATCAAAATCCGTGCCCGGACCGCGAGTCACGGTTTTTTATTTTTTGAATCCATGTCCGGACCATTAATCCACGGTTAAAATCCAAAACGTGTGGATCAATTCGGTCCGAACCGGATTCACAGTTCACCGGTTTTTTTGAGCAACCCTAAGTCTCTTTGTGGTATGTGAAAAGGTAAAGGACAATTTAGGGGGGGGGGGGGGGGAATTTCCCGCCATCCCAGACAACATAGAGAGTTAATCAGACACATATATTTTTATATTCAAGTGAGTCCCACTTATGTTGAGCCCATAAGGCTACAGTTAGCAAACTCCTTTTATGGATATATATTGAGCGTGAAATGTGGGTTGGATGGGTCCGGATCAGGCCCCAGTTGCTGGACCATGGGAGCAAAATGCTCCGGGTGCAGTGCGCTATATACGGTCATTCATTTTGACAATGAACAGATCGAATTTAATCTAAACAATAGATGGTCAGATTAAATTCATTATTCAATTAAATCCAAAGCGTGTATTATTGAAATGAATGGTTAGATGACGCATTACATGGTATAATGCATTTTGCATACTAGATCATCCCCCAATCCGGAGTTGGGACTCCGTTCGTCCACTTTTCCACATGTAATTTTGGGCGAGGATTTCAGACACAACTCGAATCTATCATGTAGATAAAATTTTGGGTCGATTTTTTGATACAAATACAATTACTCCAATGACCCCAACAACAAGAAAAGATTAAGGGAGAGTTAATAGGACGAAAATGCAATGAACTCGCGTCACTTGAGTTTTAAGAAGAAACACGCATAATCGTTTTATTTTCGGTGTTCGGACATTTTATTTTCGGTGTTCACCCGTTAATATGAATAACAAGACTTGAACATAATATTATGCCCCATTATTTTAGCACAATTAGTTCAGTTTATGTGATGGTTGGTTGTTTTTTTTTTTAGTTGAGGGAAAAATCGTAAGAAAAAATAGTATAGTCGATTTTGAGGCTTAAGCCATTTTTAAATGTCCTGATTTTGACAACTGGGGGAGTGAGGGTTAATTTATTTTATTAATATTTTAATTTAAGGGGTTATGATATAATTGAGAATGCTATTCCTTTTGTCTATTGGATTAAACAGTAAAACATAGTAATATGTAAGAAATCTTTGTGTATTATTTTTAATTTTTACTTTTTGAAGATATATAAACTAAGGCCCTGTTTGGATGGAGGCAAAGCCTCCCGGATAAGCTATTACCCCCTCTTATTGTGTGGGCCCCAGTGTATTACCCCGTTTGGCAACTCTCTTCTCCTTCCCTGATAACCGTTCACCCCCTCTAAGCTTTACCCTAGGGAGGTGCCTCTCCTGATAATTTTTGGGCTGCCCTCACCCTACCCAAAAATTATCCGGGAGTAGTGGCTTGATTTTTTTACCATTACACCCCTCCTTATCCCCCTCCCCCAACTGATTTCCAAAAGAAAACGGCCGGAATTTTTAACCTGATATCGCCGGACTACTCGTCGGACCGTCAACAGAAAAAATTCTTCAAAAAAAAAAAAAAAAAAAGAAGAAGAGAAAAACATCATTTATCTTCACCAACACCTCCCTTTAATCACCGTGGGAATTTCTGACTGATTTCTAAAGGGCTGAAGTGGCGGAGATTTCTGACCGCAACAATGTTTCTCTCTCTTTCTCCGGCTCTGATCTGGTGGAGTATTTCTTAACCTCTATTTTCGTCTTCTTGGACCAACTGGATGCAAGAAATAATTGGACAACTTGAAATTTCAATACTCTGGTTTACTGGTTTTGCCTTTTGTTGTGGGCGAGAGATGGAGAAAGAGAACATGGGGAAGAGAAAAAGTAGCATATACGTATTTTATACTCAACTGCAAGTCTTTAACATACTCAGCTTTAATACATGTGAGGGGCACATAAATGAAGTTTTGGATATGCATTTCAAGGTTTTTCCAATTTAATTTAATTGGGTAATTTTGAGTATTTTTAATGGCATAGATGTCTCAAATTAATCGATTAAATTATAACAATTCAAGAAAGAAAATAGGATACGAACCATTCATTTAAAAAAAATGTTTTTTCATTATTTCATATTAAAATAATGAATTTCTTAATTAATTAACTAATTAATATTTCAAATTATTCAAAATTATTTAAACATATTAGGTTTTGCATTTATATACTTAATTTGATACATAATTAAGTTTAATATTGCACAAGGGCAAAAGAGTCATTTGATAGCTTTTTCCACCTTTCACCCCCTCTTATTTATAAAACATCCAAACAAAGTCAAAAGTTATCCCCTTGTTTAATCCTTCATCCAAACCATCTACTTTTTTATCCCCTCCATAAACATCACATCAATGTGGGTCAACCCTAAAAAAATAATACCCCTCTTATCTTATCCCCCTCTATAACTTATCCCCCTTGATCTTTACCCAGCCAAACGAGGCCTAAAAGTGTTACCAGTTCCAATCCGAACACAACATCTTTTAAGCTGAGTCGGATAACCTTCAATAATGCACGGATTTCAAAAATAGTATAAATTTAAATTTTTTTGAGAATGTTTTATACTATATGTCTATGCATATACGTATGTGTATATTTACATACCACATATACATACATAGTGGCGGACGGAGCAGGTGCAAGAGGGGGCCGGGGCCACTAAACACCTCACAATTATCCCACTTATTATACTATATTTTCATGTTAATTGAAAAAAGTTCTACAACATCGGCCACTGTAAGTCTCTTGAGTGAAGAAAAAAAAAGTTTATAAAGTTTCTCTCTGCGCGACAAAAACCCTTAAAATTTCAAAGAGAGTTGGAAAATTGCAGTAGAGTTATCTTAGTTTAGGGTTTATTAACATTTTTGGTCCCCAAAGTTTGTGCGCGGTGTCATTTTGGTCCCCAACCTTTGAAATTTGTGTCGTTTTAGTCCCTACGCATCACGCCGTTCCTTCTCTCCGTCAAATTGAGGGGCATAGGGGTATTTCACAATTCTTCATCTTCTATATCCCAAAACCAGACAAATCGATCAAAAAGAAAAAGAAAAAAACAAAAACCATGTGAGATCCAAACCTCCGTATCTCCGTCGTCTTCTATCCCTCCCCCACCCTCTCTTTCTGCAAATTTACTTTGCTTTACTTGGGTCTTCATCGACTGATTAATCGGTCGTTTATGCAAATTCTTATTGTATATTAGCAGAGTTTTTGGTTCTCGTGAACCGCAGCCCCAATTCCTCACTATGGGAATCGAGGTGTTCAATCCCTTTTGAAGGAAGCTTAAATTGACAATTGTTGGTAAAGATTTGTGTTGTGGGCTGTAGAATTTCAATTGGTTTTGTCTCCAATTTGAATTCGAGGTTCCTGTTGGAAAGTCCCCTAAGGGCACAGCCAAGTTGACCTATAATTTGGATCTCATATATATATATATTTTCGATTTGTCTGGTTTTGGGGTGGAGAAGATGAAGATTTGTGAAATACCCCTTATGCCCCTCAATTTAACGGAGAGGAGGAACGCCGTGAGGGGTAGGGACCAAAATGACACAAATTTCAAACGTTGGGTACCAAAATTGCGCAATTGAAAAATTGGGGACCAAAATGACACCGTGCGCTTGCTTTGGGGACCAAAAATGTCAATAAGCCCTTAGTTTAGACTTGAGACATTGAGCACTCTAATGCTGCCTCAGCTAAGAGGCCAACAGCTCAAATCTTTGCTGACCTTTGGCCTTTGAGGTTGACTCAATGATTGTGTACTGCTCCACTCCTTCTGAGTTCGATGGACATGAAGTTGGCCATCGAAGCAATTTGATGAATACTAACATATTAACATTATACCGTCCCACAAATATAATTTTCTTTTGATTTTCTCATGCATATGATGTCTATGCAACATTACAAAACAAAACGGCAGTTTTGAAGTTCCAAGTCTAAAAATTTGAGCCGTGTCCCTTTGCATTTGAATCAGACTACCAAAATACGGAAATAACCAACAGGATGATAAACAAATTGTGGAAGGAATCGAAAACCTTTCAAATCCACATAGAAATCAAGCAGAAACTGGAAATCTTCTGATTCCTTACAGAAATGACATTGCACTAATATAAATTATTCTGTGGGTTCAAAATTTATGAGTTCAAGTAACAAGCTGATTTATAACCAATACATGATAAGTTTGAAAAGACAAATGAACTAGGGCTCAAACTGGCAGGTACAGAAATAAACTTGGCTCTAATCTCAAACTCTTAATATGCTTTCCTTGAGTTACGATAGTAACGATAACAGAAGATAATTACTGTATTCCTCATGGCTCAATGATAAATAGGGGCTGCAAAAGAGGAATTTGAAGTGTCAGACAACAATAGAGTCTGAACTTAACAAATAAAGAGCGGGAACTAAATCGAGAGAGAGATATATACCATGTCAACACTAACTGCTTTCCCATCGGTTACAAGTACCTCAACTATTTTTCCAGATCGATCAGCCTGCCACAAAGCATCAAGAATAGGCAAGCTCTATTAAATGTCTAGGCACATGCATACAACGAATTAAAATTTGCTTTTGCATGAACTTTCGGGTCAAGTATTTGGGGGGCCTTGTAGTTTGCTATGTTGAAAAGGATTCAACCAATTGGAGGATAACCAATCGAGATTTCACAACTAAACACCACCACTACTACTCCTCGAAGTTGGTGGTAGTCTGACCATAATATATGTCTTATTTCCGCAGCATTTCAAAATGCAACCTTGACGTTCTATCACTACAATATTGTCGAGATGTCCTGTCTGAAGCACAAAAAGGGTCCAATTGGAAATTCCTAGTTCTCCTCCCTTTCAGATATCCTTCAGTTAGTTTTAAGCATAAGGAACATAAACAAACTAGTACATAAGATTGGAACTCAGAACAGAAACAAAATGATAGTAAAAAGCAAGGTACTTACTTCAATCTCATTCATCAATTTCATGGCCTCAACGATGCAAAGAACCTGACCTTTCTGGACAACATCTCCTTCCTGGAGAACCCCAATCATATTTAGAAATAAGGTAAAAGATGACTTGTACACATATCCAGGATTTTTTTTTTTTTTTTTTTTCTTTTTCTGAACCGCAAAGAAAGCAATACTTCATTGATAACAATGAAATATTACAAAGAGAGAATCCAAAGCTACCAACACCATAGATTATACTATAGGACGAAAGCATGCACAAAAACCCAAATGTAAGTTTCAAAGTTGGTAAGAAGCCAACAATAGAAACACAGCCAAAAGCAAAAACCTAAGACCCAAATTAAACTCCTTAAAGACAACCCGTTAATGCCACCCCGGCTCTTCCCATCAAACACGTTTTCTAAATTTGAATTTGAAAGTATAAATGAGTGTCTACTTTTGATCGGGAAAAGTTCTCGGCAGAAAGAATTCCAAGATCAATACAGTGCACCCATCAAGAGACCACGCGACTCTGTCTTGGTGACCCCACACGCTTGACGTCGTATCAATTCTCCAATTTGTTCGCCATCAGCCATGGCAACCGAGCATCATCAGCCATTACAACCCATGGTCATCCACAGGCACCCATCCAGCGGCGAACGAAAAGTCGCCATTTTCTTCCAACGACCTCACCGGGAACACCACTCTACAAACTCTGTTGCTGCTCCTAAAACCATCCAAATCGCATCCCCGCTGAAAGAATTGGCCTAGACCCACGACTCACCCACCTGCACCACACCACTCAAAACCCTGCCGTAGACCCACCACCCTGGCCCCAATCGGGCAAAACCACTGCTCAAAACCCTGCCCCCAAATGCCTTCAGACAAACCTCCAAAACCTCTTAATCTGATCCCTCATCAAAATATCCAGACCCTTAAAAACGCCTGCGCCACCGCTGCCGCCCTCATACGCCTCCAATGGCCGCTGCCGTAGCCCCACATCGACCCACCTACGCCATAAATCACCGCCGGTACGCTACCTCAAAGACCACTACGACCACACCCGTTGTCACAGCCCTCAACTAGAAATCGCCGGTGATACACCCCCGCTGCTGCAGTGTCATTCCGAAGCCTCAAACCACCACCACCACCGCCATGCTCTCACCTCCTCAAATCGCCTACGAGACACCTCCAAAGTGCCAAGAGAGAGAGAGAGAGAGAGAGAGAGAGAGAGAGGAGGCGCCACCCCTCCCCCCAGGGGAAGCCAGGAACCCAGAGAAAGTTTCAGAGATTAGGAAGAGAAAAGAGGGCTTTTTACTTCTCTCTCGAGCTTGAGTTTTTGGCTCGTTTACTAAATGAGCCGAGCTCGAACACTACAAAACTCGGCACGAGCTCGGCTCGCTTGCACCAGACTCTACACTATTTGTTATTAATGTAAATAGAAATATCTTGGGGCGAGCAATAAGTAAAAACAGGGGGATGAAGATTCTTCTAACATCATCCAAACTAATACTCTTTTCAGTGGAATTTGTAGACAAAATTGTGATCAATATCCATAACAAACAGTAAGATATCGAAACGCCTAAAGATTCGTGCGGGAAAAAAAAAGCATCAGATGGAAAAGGAGAACAATTACGTATTTTTCCCATGATCTGTTATGGGTCATCAAGAATTCCAATCAGATTCTCCCAGCAAACAGGTCCGCCCGGAGGGCAAGCAACTCAGCAGCCTCGGGCTCCCTCAATTCTTTCCCAAAAAATTGGGACCCCACTTTGACAATTTACAAGAATATCAAATCTATCAGAGTTGTAGACTAAAGGAGAATCGGGTGGAGTGGTGCCCATTTAGCTCCTTTTTACCACCGTTACCATTTTCAGATGCCTAATGTGTTGTTATCGAACCATAGTCACTTTAATTACGAGGTATACCATTGCGGGAACATAGGTCCCAAAAAACCTCAAGGCCGGCACTGCTTGCAAACACATCCATGATGCTTATACACCCATCAAATCACAAGCCACAAGAATGCACGCACTTACGCACACAAATGCCAAAATAAATAAATAAAGGCATACCTTCACAAAAGGAGGAGTTTCTGGCGCAGGGCAACGGTAAAATGTTCCAGCCATTGGGCATTTAAAAGGAGGATGGGAAGATTTTGGCTTTGCAGGGCTAGGCAGTGCTGGTGCTGAAACTGGAGGGGAGGGAGCAGGAGCGGCAGAAGCAGGAGCGGCAGAAACAGGAGTGGCAGAAGCCGGAGCGGCGACCTGTGCAGGAGGCATTTGATATGGCCACATAGGGGGAGCGGATGATTGCATCATAACCGTAGGAGCTGGAGCAGCTTGCTGTTGCAAAGCTTCTTTTTTTCTTATGATGAGTTCACAACCCTGCTGCTTTAGATGCAGCTCCACAATGTCTCTTGAATCTACAAGCCTGGTGAAGGAAACAATATGAACTCCAATGATGAAAACATGTGGTACATGGAATCTTCCAAATATATGAAGTATCCGTGTAAAACACTCAATACTCGGATAAGGGTGTATGATCTGTGTCCGACAGATAAAGTTGGAAATTCACCTAGCAATCGTACTTTAGTTTCAATTTGCGATGAACTGAGCATGGAACTCTTATGTATGGAATGAAATCCCTCAAGACACTAGAAACCATTTCCCCTTGAAAATACAAGGATACGATGGAAATTAGATGATTCCGTCTCATGGACACATACCTTCACCTCACCCATACCCGAGTCATAGATGGAAAAAAAAATGACACATGAACAGATATTCTGCAACATATAGAAAAAAAAACTTTGTGGACAGATGCATGGTTTCTACGTACTCAACAATGTCTTGCACTTGGGTCATAAATGCTGTAATGGATGATGCATCTGGAACAATATTTTGAGCAGCAGGTTCCTCTGTCTTTGTCTCGGGAACAGGTGCACAATTTGAGGATTCCTGGATAGCAACCTTAGATGCGAAGAGTTGGTTTAGATAAAGCCATATTGAAGTGAAATGATTCTTTATCTGCCTGAAGCTTACCTCGTTAAGCTGGGCAGACACCTTGAAAGCAGCAGATTGCTTATGCCTAGACCCCTGCCAAAGAGTTGAAATAAAATGTAAGAATATCAAAACCAAAGACATAACCGTCAGACAACAAACCAGATGGCACATGACTAGTCCTGAAGGAGGCAGAAGAATTTGTCATAAATGTTGACTCCACGGATAACTCAAGAATACCAACCACGAAAAACTTAAATGAGGTTAACAAATTGTCTCCGTTACCCTCGCACCCACCCTAGTTATTTATGAATTCAATGATGAGGTAAAAGTTAGTGTCCAATGCTGTTTCACTTCCACTTCCCTTAGCCCATCTTTTGCTCTTCTTGATTAATTCTATTCCAACTTTTGCCAAGATACTCACTAAATAAGCTCATAAAGAGTTACGCAAACAGATTCTTTATACGATTGACTTTGAGCAAAGAAAATAAGGCACCATAGCAACGTTAGCCCCTATTAAAATATATTAAATCAAGCCATACAATGCCAGAAACAATTCAGTACTCACTAACACAATGGGAAAATGCACAACTTATAAGTGCATCACATATGGTTATATGTACATCGCTTATCTTAGGTGTAGATGCACGGAGTGTTGGGCTACTAAGAAACAAAATCCAAATAAGATGATTTGTGGTAAGACTTTACTAGATAAAATAAAAAATGAAAGCCTTCAAGGGATTGTAAGGGTAGCACCGATAGAAGATAAGATGAGAGAATAGATTAAGGAGGTTTGGACATGTTTACCATAGATCGGTAGATGCGGTAGTTAGGTGAATATGGCAGAGGGTGGCATTGAGGGTAGAGGTAGATGAAAATCAAATTTAGAGGATGAAGTTCGAAAGGATCAAATCTCTACGTTTGTTGGATATCACGGAACACCATGCCCTTCATAGTTCATAGTGATCAATGGAGAAAATGGATTCATGTAGCCGACCCCAATGATTGGAGACTTAAGGCTCGGTTAGGTTGGTTGGTAATTATCCTTGGAGTAGATGACAACTCCTAGGTGGTTTGAACTCCCTTGGGAATATAAATAAGTAACATGTCTACCACATCAGGTTGACATTCTAACTCTCCCCCATATTGCACTCTCTTTCCAACTGATAATCCATCTCTCCTAGTTTTTTCTAGGGCACTACCATAGTCCTAAGGATTTGGAATGTTTGAAGCTACTTAGATGACTCTAGTACCCTCTCTAATTCGCTATAACTAAACTTTTTTTGCATATTGTACGGCTTGCCATTGTTGAAAACTTGAAATAAAGTAGCTATATTATCACAAGATAGTCACTCCAAGTACCAGCGAGGAAAAAGTATATCCACATGATCCTTACTCGTGACTTCTACAGAAGATGATCAGGGGAAATTCTCTCAAACACCTGTAAACTAAAGGCAACCAATGCGCAAAACTGGAACAGCATTATCCTACAAAGGCATTTCTGCTCCCTATCATTTTCCCGCCGAATCTGAAAGCTGTAGCAATAAATTGTTGACGACCAACTCCTATTATTTGTATTTAAGGTTTGATGCTATTTTCTAAATTCTAACCACCACTAAAGTGATGATGTAATCATTAGCTATTGAAAATGGATTCATGTAGCCAACCCCAATGTAAACTGATGACAACACGAAAGTAACACGTATAAACTGCGTTCCGATACCATATTAAATTGTTAACATCAAGCTCATCCAAACGCCAGAGTAAACTATAAGCTCACATTTCCAATTTCCACCACCAGCATCAAAACTCCTAAAAACCCCAAAGCAACAAAGCCAAATGTCGTTCTGAGGCCAACTGACGATAAAATTCACAATACGAAAACCAAATCAGGTAATGAACGAATTGACCTGAAATCTGAGCGAAGATCCAGCGATCGATGTGGCTTTGAACGCAACAGTGCATTGTTGGAGCTGTTGCTTCGGGGTGGGACGCGGAGCAGCGCAGAGAGCAGAGGTTTTAGGGCAAGGAATGGTGAAAGAGGCCATTGAGGAGACGACGATCGATACGAGATTAAGAAGCCAGAGGTGTGTGATTTGGGGGGGAGAATCGAGGCGGTGTGATGGTCCTGGTTTGTAGGAGAGAGAGAGAGGGCGGAGAGATCGAGTGAAGAAATCGACGGATGAGAGAGAGAGTAAGGAATAGTATATGACTAGTTTGGCGATGGATACGATGGGAGAGAGGGGGTTAATTTTCTGGAGTGAAGTGATCCAGGTGGTGGTTAAAAACAGTTGTGAGCTTGTCCATCATTTTATGCTCTGTGGTTTTTTTTTTTTGTTTTTTGTTTTTTTGAACGGCTGCTTTTGTGTTTTTTTTTGGTGTTGTGTCCTTTATTGTTAGTCCCCTAGTCTGTTGGTTTGGGCGGTGGCTTCTTGAGCTCTCCAACAATGACGATGAAGGTGTCTGAAGGCAGATTGGGTGGCGATTATGTAGCGGGAGTGCGAGGTCCGGTCTGATGGTGATTAGGAATAGACATGGAGGCGGATTGGGGCCGGATAATACTATCTCCATCCCCGATCTCCGAACCCCTTCCCCATCCCATCCTCATCCCCAATCTTCGAATCCCTTCCCGGTCCCCATCCACATCCCCGCCCCCTGATCCCCAACGGAGCTTAAACGGTGATCCAAACATTTTTTAAAAATAAAAACAGATAGTTACATCAGTCACAAATATATGAAAGTAGCGAAGCATGAACATTAAAGTACCAATGTTAATAATGAATTAACTTGCACAAGGCAAATAATGATGAAAACACTAACATAATTCCAGGATAAACACCGTCCTGAGAATCCTTCATACCATAAGGCCATAAAATATTTTTCAACAACACCACAATTCAAGACACGCTATGCAACTCTACACCTAGTTACACAGTTCAAAATAATAAAGATCACAATATAATTATATAGTTCCAAAGCAAAAACAAAAGTAAAAAAAGATAATTTCATAGTTCGGTAGTTTTAATTAATAAAGATTACAACTTTAGGCACCAAATATATCATCAAAAGTCATAAAAGACCCTAAGTATCGGGGACGGGGGCGGGGGATGGATTGGGAAACGGATTTGGGGCGGTAATATGCCTCTCCCCGGCTATCTCTATATCCAATCTAATCCCCAAACAGATCTCCAAATCGACAATCTGTTTGAGGCGGGGGAACGAATCAGATACGGACAGATCGAATGAAAGGGCCATCCCTAGTGGTGATCTTCCATCCACCCCACTCCATGAGCGGAGACTAGGTCCGACATCGGCGTTGAACGACTTTTGTTTTTTGTTGTGTTTTTTTTTTAATGTATTTTGGATCGGTAGTGTCTTGCATACTTGTATTTTTAATGAATCCATTATGTTTCTGGATATAAAAAAAAAAAAAAAGGTTCCATGATAACCGGATGTCCAAACTAGCTTGCGCGCACCTCGATTAATTCCAGGAGCCCCAAAATAACGACCGGAGATAATCCCAATGACTCCAAAAATTTACTGGCAAGGGGAATCAAATGGTTTTAAAACTTAGTACAAGGTCTTGCCCTCAACAAACATCAAGTTATAAGGTCAAACTTCACAAATGCGAAGTATTTTTAACACAAGGTCACTAGAAGTTTTCTTCATCATTAATTTCTGCAAAAATGATACATATATAACAAAAGGCTCCCATACATGCCTCCAACACATTCACAATACATCAACTAAAAAATCAAACTTAAACGAGTTCCCGACTTAAGTCAGTTTCTGGAAGAACGCCTAATATACCAGCCCGGTCTTATTGGGCCATAGGAGCAACAGAGCCCACAGACTACCAAACATTCCCACTTGGGCTCAACTCGGCCTGCTTAAATTACAAGCCCTATGTAAGACGGCCCGCAGTCCCATTACAGACGCCCCCAACTATAAACCCTAGCTTCACTTCCATATCCTCATTTCTAACGCGCCGATAGAACACAAGCTTCTTGCTAGAGCACAGGAGAGATCTGCCGCCGCCGATTCTAAAGCATCAGCATGGAGAAAATTCCGGCAGCGGTTACAGTGAAAGATGTCTCTCCTCACGAGTTCGTCAAGGCCTACGCCGCTCACCTCAAGCGCTCCGGCAAGGTCTGCCTATGTATACTTATGTATATACATATATATATGTATGTATCTGTGTGTGTGTGTGTGTGAAAACATGTATGCGTTTGTTTTAGGTTTGGAGCTCGATTTTAGAAGGCGATGGTTTTATGTGCTGTTTGGAGTTTGATAGTAATGTATCTGTGGTTATGTTCTGATCCAACGACGAGTTTGATAGTAATGATTTGTTTCATATGAAGAACTCTAATAGAAAACTCATAGTAATCGTTAACTGGAATGAAAGCTTTTATTAATGGCATTATTTTAAATTTGGATGATTCAAAGTGGCCTCAGTTCTGATAAATTAGAGATTAGGATATGGAGTATAATCTATGGGTTTGAGGCTTTGATCCAATGAGAGAAGGTGGTTTTAAGGGTGGTTTCACTCAAATTTGAGTTAGAGTGGAGATTTGAGCTAGGACCGGGTATGCTTTAGCAGTCTCTAGATTGTACTGATTGCGGTACTTTTCTGGTGCCTTCTGTTTCGAATAACCCAAGTCTTGATTGTTTGTGTGAATGTTGTATGCTATGGTGTATTTTGTATTCTTTTTACACCAAGTACTAGATATGGTAGTTCATCTTCATCATATTTGGTTTTCCTATAGCATAAAGTCTGTTTGGGCATTCATCATTGACCTGTATCCATTTCTGTAGCTTTGTTTTGTTTTCAAAGATTTCACATTCTAATTTGTGATATGTTGTTTTTGTGAAATTTGGGGAGAATCATGGTTGTTGGATGCTGGGTATGATAAGAAGATTGGTCAACCTATAATTTACTTGAATAGTTGCTATTAAAATTAGAAAAGTGGTTGTGTGAAGTGTCCTTCATAACTACGCAAAAATGATCCTATTTCATTTTGGAAACCAATTTTATGGCTTTACCACTAAATTTGCAAGGAAAAATGCTTCCAACTCCCAACTTTGAATAGATTAGAAATAAGGCCAGGATGTGAAGTAAATGCGTGGACCTTCACTCCTGTTAGCTATATCTCATTTTTCTCTCAGAGATTTTGTTAGCTCTGTGAGTCCGTTGCTCGTAAGTTGTTTCAATGATTTTTTCGTGGCCATTAGGTGTTCTCTTGAAGATTAGGTGAAATGTTCAAACGTAGGAAACAAGAAGAGCGGTCTATTCCGTGGGTATAGTCTCTACCTGTGAAATTTTTGGGAATTATATAACTCAGTGTATAAGCAAATATAGGTATTGCAATTCGCATAGGAAACTAGTTGTTTTAATCTCCCAAGGATCCAAGGCTTTCATTCTTTAGTCCTTATTCATCTATGTCGAGCCATTTCTCCTAAGCCTCCAAATGAATGTGAAAGTTTAAGGTATTGTGCGCCCAGTAAAGTGCTGGTCATGGTCGTCATCCATTGGTACATTTGATTATTTATTATGTATTTCTAACTCTCTCCCTCTACCTCACTCCGTCAGATAGTCGGTCATGCCTAACGGAAACCTTGCCAAAGAAAATCTTGTCTAGAAATGAATTCACTGGTAGAAAGGACGGAGTACGATGTTTTATGTTCCTCCAATTGGTGCGTCCAAACGGGAGCTTTGTAAGTGCTTGCATTGGGAGATGACCGACATGATCACTGTTTGGTTAATGGAAAGTCCACCTTTTGTTCAGTGTTCGGTACCTCAAGATTGTTACCTTCACCTTTTTTCCTGTTAATATTGTAGGGCCATTACTGCGTAGCAACATCTTGGCCTTTATGGTGATGTGCAATATCTGTGTCAATGTCATTGACTCATCCGATAACTTGGGAACTCATAAGACTAGACAACTGCATGGCTTATGAATGATTTCCCTAACGTTGCTTGTGGTCCTTTCTAATCTTCTGTTTGATATTCCCTTGCTTTATGATAGATGGAGTTACCACATTGGACAGACATAGTGAAGACTGGTACTTTCAAGGAGCTTGCCCCATATGACCCTGATTGGTACTACATTAGAGCTGGTGCGTGATTCTTCCTTTTTTGTCTTCCTCTATCCATTGACACTTGTAATTTGTCTTTGCCTATAATGTGCTTATATCTCTAACTAAATTTGCATGTCAGCTTCTATGGCAAGGAAAATCTATCTCAGGGGCGGCCTTGGTGTTGGAGCTTTCACAAGGATCTACGGAGGCAGCAAGAGAAATGGCAGTCGCCCACCCCATTTCTGCAAGAGCAGTGGCTCTGTTGCAAGACATATCCTTCAACAATTGCAGGGCATGAACATCATTGACTTTGACGCTAAGGGGTAAGCTTATTTATCCTTCTTTTAGGTTGCCCACTACAGTGTATATCGGTGCTGCTCTTGCATATGTTTGATGACTAGTGACCACAAAGAAAGTAAGACAACTCATCAGGACCTGAATTTTTTCTCTTTTTATCCTTTGTTCTACTAGTTAAGGTTTCATGGTGCACTGTCTTCCCCTGGAATATATTGGCACTTGCAGTATCCCGTGTTTTGCATGGGCCTTCTAAATACTTCTAAAAACCGATATACAAGTAATTTGGCTGGGAAGTTGTATATGAATGTTATTTATAAAATCGTAGAGATTTTCCTTTGAATTTACCTCACAAAAAAGAGAATGTCATAATTAAGAGAATTGGTGATTTTTAAGTACTTTTATATGATTAGAAAGATTTAGGAAATCAAATGAGCGTAGACTGGAGAGAGCAGGTGATTTTTTATTCTGAAAGTTCTGAATCTAGGGTTTTTGTCGTTGCCAATTCGAATACATTAGTATTGCCATTCTGTGTTCTGCCCCATAACGAAGCGTCCAATCTCATGTAAGGATATCAGGCGCTGTTCAAATTTGTTACAGATGACAATTGTTTGTTCCATTTTACTCCAAAAAAGAAAGAAAGTGAGAGATGATTAGGGTAAAAGGAGTATAATTGATTGGTATTGGGAGCAGTATTTTTGTAGTTTGAGATGGTATAGATATTCGGCATACTTCTTTATCCTGTTCTTTAGTGCTTGAATTTATTACATGCTGAAAATTGTTCTTGTGCATCCAGTGGGAGGAAAATCACATCGAGCGGCCAGCGTGATCTTGATCAAGTTGCCGGACGGATCGTGGTTGCCATTCCCCAGTGATGGAGAGCTGAGATCAAGCGTTTTAATGTGACATTGGATACCCTTAATTAAGTTTGGTTGTTCGAATGAGAGAGTAGATTCAGAGTACTGTTTGCACTGGAACATGTCCCTTTTTTATCGGTCCGCTACTCCGTGAGGAACGGTCTATTTTTGGATTTAATGTTTTCGTTGTTAAATTCGATTGTGGGTTTTTAATTTATGGTCTCCTTTGCATGGATATTTCTTTTTTAATAATGGTTACAAATAACAAAAATCTGTCTTAACGTTTGCTTCGCAGCTGCTTGTTAAGCCAAAATATGAACTGCTCTGTGCTACCCAGAACACCCAGAAGAGACCCCCGTACTAGACGCATTGCTGAGAACGTCTTCAATTTTTGAAAATAGAGATTAAATGATCTTCTACCTAGCTCTGTAATCCAGTTTCGAGTCGTCAAATTTGAAGATACGAACTCTGAAATAGGAGAAAAATTTGGGTGCCGGCAGGCTACCATTCGAAGCACCAAATAAAAAGGAAATGTGAATAGAGTTTTGAATTGGAGTTGCAATGAAAACAAAAAAGATAGTAATGATTTTGACACTCTACTTGTTTATAATTGCACTCTAAAATTTGTGATTTAACATTTTGGAGTGCAATTATAGAAAGTGAAGTGCCAAAATCGTTCTTCAAACAAAAATTCTTTATATGCATTTCTTGAATTAAAAATTGTAAGTAGAGGTTTAGAGATATTCCGGAAAAAGGTCTTGCAAATGCTCTGCCTGACCTGCTTCTTAGTAGAAGTTACTAGCCATAAAATATAATTTGTACAAATATCTGACTGAGGCGTGGATATCTCGCTATCTTGCCGCTGATTGAATCTTAAATCACTACCAATGCATATGGCCAGCCC
Organism: Gaultheria prostrata; assembly: GCA_036023075.1. Classification (NCBI taxonomy): domain Eukaryota; kingdom Viridiplantae; phylum Streptophyta; class Magnoliopsida; order Ericales; family Ericaceae; genus Gaultheria; species Gaultheria prostrata. The sequence goes on along the minus strand of JAXBDA010000186.1, from coordinate 41,207 downwards.
AACCCACTAAGACCTTGGGCATCAAAAAAAAAAACCCCGCACCCCCATAATATTTACTACTATTAGACTTGAGTAGGGGTCTTTATAACCCAATAAGGAAAAAAAAAAAAAACTGCCCAATTTAAATTTATTTTTTTAAACTAAACAAAAAAGTCCTTTTGGCGTAAAGAACCAAAATAAAAAACAACCAATTAAATTTTATAACTGATCCCTTAGGCCTAAAGGCCCAATGTAAGATCTACAATAAAATAAAAAGACCAATCAAAAAAATAAAAATAAAAAGACTACTAAAATAAAAATAAAAAGGCCCAAGTTTGGAGTAGGACTCATTACAATTTACAAATCTAATTGATACTTTTGCTTCTAGAAATGCAACACAAATAATATTCAAGTGATACTCATACATTCTTGAGATGATATGTACTTTGAAGACTTTGTATTCTGTGTTATTATATAATGATTAGTAGAACTTTATAATTTTGGGTTTCTCATATTGTGATTGTTGCTGTAAAAATTATTTAAGTGTTTACTCTTAAAGACACAATTTTTAAATTAGGCATTGGCACTAAAAACCCTTGGTCCGGCTCTGTCCATGCCAATGCAGTAGAACCCCCATATGGTTTGTCTCCTCCAAGATACAACAACCCAAATAAATTTATATCGAACTATACACGACTTCACGATGAGTGTTTTTTTAAAAACATGTTTGCAAAATACGACTTCATGTTCAGATATTACTCATATTCTATGTATGGCTCGGTGTAAATTTTCCTACGCATAGTATTTCTGTTATTTTCTTTTGCCGACATTACCCATTAAATACTCCGTCTAATTGGTACATCTCACCATGGGCATGCCCATAAAATCCAAACAAAGCCAGATAATGGTCCGGCCCACACATAACCCAATCAATATAGTACATTAATGCAAAACTACTACCAAAAAACAAGAAGTTACAAAGAAATTTCTCTATTTTTTTTTTGACATCCCCCTACTTCAGTTATCCGTTTGGGGCGGGAATCGAATTGGATACGGACAGGTCGGAGAAAACGGCCATCTCCACTCATAGGAACTGGCGTAAGAGAATCATGAATTGACCGTTGATCTTCAATTTTATTCTCGAGTTTTAGAGACTTCCAATGAAAATTTCAAAAAATAAAAAGTCTGAAAAATAAATTTTTTTCTTAAAAGTTACTTGCAAGTTACTTATTGCTCATCATTTTCAAAGCCATAAGCATATAAATTATTCAGTGAAAGTGAAATAAAAATCTACAAAAAGTAAGCAATATGAGCAATTTGTAGCCATAAGTAACCAGATATTGCGAACCGAACTAGTATTGAAATAATAAGTCCAGTTTAAACAACTCACTCGTGAGCTCTCTAAATCATAATCTCTCAATAAAAAAAATGAAAAAAAATATTAATTATTTGTTCATTTTTTTGTAAATGAAATTCTACGTATATAATTCCGGCTTTACATTAATTAATCAAAAAGATACAAAAGTAATAAAAAACAATTCTAAATTCTTACACACCTCAACCAAGACCTTGTAGTCTAGCGGTTATCTCGTTATTCTTTCACAAGTGAGATCAGGGTTCGAACATCGGCAGAGGCGTTTGAGATCTAGGACGAATGACAAAAATAAAATAAAATTGTTACACACCTCCAACGCGCCGCTCACGTGTCAATGTCCAAAACAGGAAAGTGTTTGAAATTAACGACGAAATGGGACCCAACTCGCCTAGTAACCACCTCCGATCTACGCCACGTCTTATACCGTGTTGTCGTATTCTACGAATATCGGCCCTCCCTCTCTAGACTCCCCCACACGGAATCTTTACATCGTCCAGAGAGAGAGAATCTATAAAAGCTGAAAAAGAAAAAAATAAAATAAGCGGAAAAAAATTCCGGAAATAAAAAAAAAATCCAGAAATCAAATCACACTCCAAAGCAGAACCAGAAGCATTTCCTTTACGATTCCGTGTAAGAGATTTTCGAGTTTCTGCTTTCCATTTCAAACAAATCTCTCTCTCTCTCTCTCTCTCTCTCTCTGATATTTCTCTCTCTAGGGTGTGCCTTGATCTCATCGTTGCTGCCAAAGTGCTACTCTGTAAGTGTTTCTCTAATTTTTTTCCAACAGTTGTTTTGATCCTAATGCGTGAAATTCAATTGCGTTTCGAGAGAGGTGATATGCTGTGTAGGAAAATTAATTTGATCAGCGCATATGATATTATGTTGAAACTCGGTGGAAAGCAAATGGGTGGAAAACCCTTAATTAAAATAAGTTGGTGGATTAGAAATTGGGAGGAAAAGTAGTACGGGAAGTATTGAATTCATGGAGTGTATATTTTAGCAGTGATAGAAAAAGAGAGAGGAAAATAAGATAGCGTAAGTGAACGGTTTCACTACGTAGGTTCGATAACTATTTAGGGTGGAGAGATTGATGAAGAATGATTGAAGGATTAGCAATGTTGCACACGACAAAATGTTAAAGAATGATTGAAGGATTAGCAATGTTGCACACGACAAAATGTTAGGCAACTGATAGATAATACCCGGCATAGTTATCGAAATCATGCGATTCGCGATTCAAATCGTACGATTCGGTTCAATTCGGGGTGTTTTCGATACGAATTGGTACTATGAATCGCAGGTGTAGTAGAATCGTACACTGAATCGCTGAATCGTGAATTGAATCGGTGAATCTGATGCAGGACAAGATACGAAGGATTTTAATTTATGGAAACATTATGTTAGCAATAGATTGATTTAGGATATTTTAATTTTCTGCCGCTTGTTTTGGCATATTTTTATTAGGTATTAGTCTTAATTTGCATAAGTAGGTTAAACAAATCTTTTATTTTTATTAGCCTTTTTAGTTTCCTTTTATTATTTTTCTTGGTTAGCAAGATTCTATTATTTCCTAGTTGAGTTAGGGTTTAGCTTATAAATAAGAGTGTAAGCCTATGACATTATTCAGCTTTTAATCAATTACTCCCTCCGTCCCATTTTGTTTGTCAATTTTTGATAATCGTGTCAATTTTCGATTGCTTATATCTTTTAATATTGATCTCCAAATATATGCAATATGGATCTTGTTTGATAGTTCACGAATAATTCTATTATACAAAGTTTTTAATACGGTGAAAAATATTATAGATTAAAAAATATAAGCAATTTAAGGTGTAGCAGAAAATGGAATAATTGACAAACAAATTGGGACGGAGGGAGTATAATTCAGAGTTTCATCTCTTTCTCTTGTGGATTCAAGAACTCTCGTGGATTCGAGAACCTATCTCGTTTGGAATAGTACGATAACTACTCTCTCATGAATTCCGTTGCGTCAGAATCGTAAGGCGAATCGTAAGAACCGTACGATTCAGTTCAATTTTAAACCCATGTCTTGCATGTGGGCCAAAATGAAATAATTGATAAATTGCGGGGATTTCTTCAATTTTTCTAGCATATGAAGGGTCGACTCTCTTTTTCAAACGCTTCCATACCACTTTTCAAAAGATTGTATTGGGAAAAAGTTAGGGGTTTTCACCTACTAGGAAGACCACGATCACATCCCTTGCTATAAAAGCAAGTGTCTTGCCTATTTAGACCTCTTGATCATCTATTTATCTTCTTAAACATTACTTTTATTGATTCCAACTTGAAATCTACATTTTTTAAAAAATGACCGAATCGGAGCGATTCACGATTCGATTCGATTCGATTCACGATTCGTAACCGGACCATTTCGATTCTCGATTTGACAACTATGATACCCAGTTTGAAAAATACACGGAGTGTATATTGAATAAAGTGAACGGTTTTACTACGTAGGTTCGATTACTATTAAGGGTGGAGAGATTGATGAAGAATGATTGAAGGATTAGTAATGTTGCACACGACGAAATGTTGGGCAACTGATAGATAATACCCAAAGATGAGTGAAGCTGAGATGAGAATGTTAAGATGGATGTGGTTAGTATAGGGGAGAGAAATTTCGATATGTTAGGTGTGGTATTAGTTAAGAGAAAATAGAAATTAAGGTGATTTTGGTGACAAACAACACTGGCATTGGAAAGGTGATAGGTGATTGTAAATGGAAATGATTGGGGAGGGGAAGACTTGTGTTGACATTGAAGACTTATAGTATTGTGGGATCACTTTCGTTTTATTGAATTTACCCTTTTTGGAAGGAAAGTGTATTGTGTTGGGAATTATTGTGGGATTGCTTTGGTTTTGTTGAATTTACCGTTTCGGAAGGAACGAGTACCATATTTTGGAACATGCATTCCACGAGTGCAAATTTGTTCACCCTTACCTAATGAGGGTGAACAAAACCTTCACCTTGATTGGTTGAAACGGTGTGGGGTCCACGGAATCAATACACTTTTTGGTAAGCATGATATCACTTTGTGGTGGGATCCACACCATTTCAACCAATCAGGGTGAGGGTTTTGTTCACCCACATTAGGTGAGGGTGAACCAATTTGCATTATGCATTCCACTCCATAAATGGCAAATGAAGTAGGCTATTTGCTTTTTCCTAGTAACACTGCACCTGATAACTACCTTTTGGGCAGGTGGTTTTCTTTGTTGTGCACCTGTGGGCCTGTGGCTAGATAAATCTTTAAAATCTATGTCAATTCTATTTCTGGTTTGTGCATCAACAACTTGTTTGAAATAGGTGTTCAGACCTCATTTTTTGAATGCAACTTTGGGCAGAAAAACAATGCAAACCTTTCTCGGTAGATGGGCTCTTGTATAAATTTCATTTCAAACAAGTAAAGCTTCAAAATATTATCAAGTTCCCTGGTAAATTGCGGCGACATATTTCACCTTATGTAGCTATGGTGAATCTCAATCATATCATGCTATTGATGTTGAACCAGACATTAGCATTCTCCTCATGGACCTAACACAGTTTTTTCGCAGGCACTTGCCGGTTTATATTTCCCTCTGGGTTGCTCTCAAGATTTAGGCATTTCCACCAGCATCAATCCTAATCTTATTGTCTTCGGTCAGATTAACGGTTAATGTATGCATGACGAGTTGTTTTTAGTTTTCTTCTTGGAAGGAAGTTTAGAAGAATCACAATCATAGCGTTTTTCTGAAGGAGTAGTTGGGTGTCAAGTCACTTTATTACTGAATGCAAGCTAGTAGTAATTCGTTTTTGGATTTTTGGTAATGTTAGAATGTTAGCATGGTGGAAATTTCTTATGTAGATTTTAGTAATGATTTGGCTCAGATGAGTTGTTCGTCAATATGATGTTGTTTAGTCTGCATGTAGAATCCAAAAATTCGTGAATGTTTAAAGAATGGATGAGGACCGAGAACCTTCTTTTGTGCTTCGAAGTTGGAACGGACAGAATCCATCTGAGATGGCAGAATCTCATCTCTTCATCATTTCTTGCTTAATTGCTGGCTTAATCGGGATCCTGACTATAGCCTACACTGCCTTTCAATGGAGAAGAAACATCAACTTGAGTTGGATGAAAGCCATAGCTAGGTCGAAGAAAAACCCAAAGGCAAGGAATAAGGTTCCTGTTTCTCCTCATACATGGGTGTTGGAATCTATATCTCGAGGAAAAAGTTTGAACTGCTGCGTGTGCTTAAAATCAGTCTCTCCTTCTCAAGCTCTTGGACCAATGGTGGCCTCTGACACTTTTATTCACTGCTGTGGCATATGTGGTGCAGCTGCTCACTTGGGCTGCTCCCCAAATGCACAAAAGGATTGCAAGTGTGTGTCTATGGTTGGTTATGAAAATATGGTGCACCAATGGGCAGTCCGATGGACGGAGGTCAGAGATCAACCGGATGAAACTTCCTTCTGTAGCTATTGTGAAGAGCCATGCAGTGGGTCTTTCCTTGGGGGATCCCCTATTTGGTGTTGCTTGTGGTGTCAACTTCTGGTGCACGTTGACTGTCACAATAGCATGTCCACTGAAACTGGTGATGTCTGTGATTTGGGCCCATTTAGAAGGCTGATTTTATCTCCCCTTTACGTCAAGGAGCTGAATTCGTCTTCTTCGGGTGGATTTTTGAGTTCCATCACCCATGGAGCTAATGAGATTGCGTCTTCTGTGCGTGCTACTATTAGGAGTCAAAGCAAGAAGCACAAGCAGGGAAATGACCCCTCTGCAGACACCAGTGATAGCAGTGCTATTGGGGACCCATCCACAGATAGTACAGCTGAAACTCATCAAAAAATGAACGGATCTCATAGGATGGATGAAATTAATAATGGAAACATGAATGTTGGGGCAGTGGATCAGCATCAAGATGGTGTCGCTGTTAAAAAAATGGATTCTCAGCCTAGTTTTAAAAGAAGTTCATCTATCAATCAAAACGACGAATCTCATAATACAGGGTTGAAACAGAGATATGAGATAATTGATTTGCCACCGGATGCAAGACCCTTGTTAGTTTTCATCAACAAGAAAAGTGGGGCTCAGCGAGGTAATTCTCTCAGGCAGCGGTTGAACATGCTCTTGAATCCTGTTCAGGTCAGATTCTGTTTCTCTCTCCCTCTTTGTCAGTGGAGTAATAAAAATCGGTCTTGCTAATCAACAGTGGATAATACTCACATAACGCCATAAAAATACTCAATCACATATTACAATATAGTTCAAGGGCGATCCTTAGCATTTTGACATTTTCCATAAAACATATATTCTCTCTGTAACGTTGTGAATGATGGTGGGGTAATCACTGCAGAATGTATTGTTTAAAAGGCCATCATCTTCTTTAAGTTTTCTAATATTTGACATTTAATGGTGCTCCTCCCTCTAGGTTTTCGAGCTGAGTTCAACACAAGGACCGGAGGTGGGTCTCTATTTATTTAGGCGGGTGCCCCACTTCAGAGTTCTTGTATGTGGAGGAGATGGTACCGTTGGCTGGGTTTTGACTGCCATTGACAAACAAAATTTTGTTTCTCCTCCCCCTGTTGCGATTCTTCCTGCAGGAACAGGGAATGACTTAGCCCGGGTTTTGTCTTGGGGAGGTGGGCTGGGTTCAGTGGAGAGACAAGGAGGTCTTTGCACCGTCTTGCGCCACATAGAACATGCTGCGGTAACCATTCTTGATCGATGGAAGATCGCAATTCTTAATCAGCAGGGAAAGCAACTTCAACCACCAAAATTTATGAACAACTATCTAGGTAAGCCAATGCATTTTATTTCTCTACCACTCAGGTTTAGTCCAGAAGGTTGAAGTGCAGGCTCTTGATGTAGATTGCAAATTTAGTGTCATAAATGAGCCTTGACAGATGTATTGATGGTTCATAATCCTTGCTCGTGAGGGCTGTGAACAGTAAGTTTATGGACTTCAAGATTTGTGACTTGTTTTTGTATAATACTTGGATGGGGAGGTATAATTGCATTTGGAGCTTAAGGGTAGATAGAAGGTGATTCAGATCTGGTTCTTGGCTTTTGAGGCTTAAAAAATGCTGAACTTAGACGGCATTTGAACTTGATTCTAGTTTGGGCATGACACCTAAGGTTAGAATCATACCAGACACACCAAAGATTGCAACAACGAAACAATAACATTACCCATGTAATCCCCAATCGATGGGTGTATGGTGGGGGAGGACTGCATTATCTAGAAGCTGGGTTCAAGATGGAATCTTTATTAGCAACTATCTGTGACTTCTCAAAACCATCTGAAACCTAAATGATCTACAAAAAACTTCCATTAGTTGGTTGGTGGCGGCTATGGCTCCTATAGCCTCGTCTTTATACTGCAAATCATTCCTTACGGGTGGAAGTAAGAAAATGTTTACGCAGATGTTCATAATCAAATGAGAATGCTCAGTTTCTGTTGGTCCTGCTTTGAGGCCGCTAATTTTGATCTTTATTCTTATAATTGTTTGCTTTATAGCTTGAGCGGTGGGTTTGGTCTGTCGGTTTATCTAGTACGACCCATTGTAGGTCATCCAGTGAGATCAGAGTTCTACAGTGGGGGGCAGTGCCCCATGATATGTTGCCCTTTGCATGGGTTTTCATATGGAATATAAAGGTTCATGTTCTTATTTCAGTTGTTATTTTATGTTTCAAAGTACAAAAGTTTTAGCATTTTACAGTAGTTTGTCATGATCTCTGGTGCATTATGGTGACAAACTTTGCCGTTCAAAAAAAAATTATGGTGACAAACGGGTAATTGTTGTCTCAGGTGTTGGTTGTGATGCAAAGGTTGCTCTTGAAATCCATAATCTAAGGGAGGAGAACCCGGACAAGTTTTATAATCAGGTGACTACAATTTTACTTCCAAATCGGTTTTGAATTCCCCCTTTTAGGCTATACAAGTGACTCATATGGGTCGCAGGAAGACTGAATCAAGGGTCAGTTAATCCATTTGTTGAAATCGCTCTAGATTTTTCGTAAGGGACACTTTCCAAAAAAAAGTATATATCATTTACTGATACTATGTGTTAAGTACTTAATCTCATTTTGTTTTGACCTTTGAACATCGAACTTTGTATTTGACTAGTTACTTGTTCCTAGTTACTACGTACTTTTTAATTGGTACTTTAGTCTTAGTTATTTGTTTCCAAGTCTTATGTCATTTCTTACTTAAACTTTGGGGGAGGTGGGGAGGTATTTCCTAAAGAAAAAGTAGAAAGATTGACTACCTAGCAATTTATAACATTGCTAAAATGTTAACGCTGCGAGGTGAGTACCAACCTTCTATTAGGTAGTGTTTGTTGTGATCTTGTATGGTGTCCTGAGTCACCATGAATGCGTGTTTAACATGATTAATTCTTCGTGTAAATGACATTTAAAATCTTATTTTCATGTCAGCATAGCCTGTGTTAAGAGTGGGTGACATCTTAATTTTCTATTTTTAGGGGTTTATGTCATTGTGGATTTCTTGTTGGTTTAAGTAACATGATTTCTTGTTTTTTTTTTCTCTAAATTATGAAGTTGTGGAATGAATTCCAGGCTTCCAGTGAAATGTCAAAAGGCTTTTATCCTTTCTTACTCGTTCTCTACCATTTTCCCCACTCTGTGGTGCTCTGCACCAGCAATCCTATAAGCCTTTGGTATCTATTTGTTGTTGTTCTTCCAATAAATAAGTCATCTTCGACAACTTGTGGTCTTTGGAAGAGAATCCTCAACTAGAGAGCCAATGCAGCCAAATATATACAATGATATGCTGATTTCGCGTTGTGTGAATGTGTGTGTGTGTGTGTGTGTGGGTGGGTCTGGGCTTGGCTTGGCTTCTCACCTAGTTTGGCTACTTGGTTATTTGATCGCAAGGTGCTTATTCATCTTTATAGAGCTGATTTTACTGCTGATGTAACTGCAGTTTATGAATAAAGTTCTTTACGCAAGAGAAGGTGCTAAGACTATAATGGACAGAACATTTGCAGATTTTCCTTGGCAAATTAGAGTGGTGGTGGATGGAGATGAGATAGAAGTCCCTGAGGTTGGTTCACAGGCAACTTAGTTGTTTATGCTGGTTGAGATAGTTTATTTGATGTTCTAAACATAATGGAGCTGGTCATCAAGTATTTATACTACATCAAGAGCTACCAAATTTTGTTCTTTTTTTAACATGTACCAATGTGACTCTGTCCCACTATTCATTCTGTGTCAATAATTTTGCGAATTACTTCTTTTGTTGCCCTAGGTTTACAGTTGCTGGGTTTCACAATTTTATATAGTTTGCTTTCTTACTTCCAAGATTAAATATAACCTCCTATATTTTAGGAAATATTTTGGCTCTGACTGGTTCCAGTTTTTGAAATTTCACAGCACAACCATGATATTCTGAAGAGAATAATAATGACATTCTTAATCTTTGCAGGATGCAGAAGGTGTTCTTGTTGCTAATATCGGAAGCTATATGGGTGGTGTAGATTTGTGGCACAATGAGGATGAAACTTACGATAATTTTGATCCGCAATCTATGCATGATAAGATACTAGAGGTTGTGAGCATATCAGGGACATGGCATCTCGGAAAGCTTCAGGTAAGTTGATTCTCCAGCTTTTGCTTTCAGCTTGTACCGTTTGTTGGTTCTTGTCTGCATTTTTGTCACTTCTGAATGGTGGTTAGGGCCTGTAACCGAAGCAAGCTATCCTTTAGACATTCGTACTTGATAGAATTCAGTCCTTTGTAATGATTAAATATCTAAGAACCTGGATATTTGTTTGTATTTTCAAGAAACTTTTCAACTGAAGCTTTTGCACTTCTGAGCTGTTGTTTTGCCTGAAACAGGTGGGGCTTTCTCGAGCTCGAAGACTTGCCCAAGGTCAGTCAATTAAGATTCAGCTTTTCGCCGCATTGCCTGTTCAAATAGATGGGGAGCCTTGGTTTCAGCAACCATGTACGTTGGCCATCTCTCACCATAGCCAGGTTCGTTCTCTCACTCTCTCTCTCTAGTAATGAACGATTATCAGATGTTATTCGAGATCCTTATCCTGTGATGAGGCCTTTTCAAAGCGAAATTGCCTACATAAAAGTTAAAGCTAATGCTAATGAAATGGCACAGTATCTTGCTGATCTATGAAACCGTTTTGTTATTCTATTCTGGCATATCCTTCGATGGCCTGGTACTAGTAATTATGAATAAAAAGGTTTAAACCTGCTCCTGGTATAGTAGTGTTGGCCCCTCAGATTGACAGATCACTGAGACATGCAGAACTTGACATCCTTTTAGGATATCTTGAAATTTTTAGCAGGACCTACATATGTTGGTTTGATAATGTTGCAATTGTCCCTGGTAAATTTTTTTCCGTCGAGTATTCAGTTGTATTGTTAGCCTCACTGGTTCTCACTAGTACAACGGTTGCACCAAGCTTTATGATTATTTGGTTACATGCGAAGGCAATTAGTTGTGTTAAAGTAAACTTTTGTTTTCCCTATCAAACTATAGGAATGAACCACTGCACGTCTTCGAATGATCTAATGTTCCGATTTCAATGTTGAAACTCGAAGACAAGAATTTTCCTTTGTGTCTTGGCTACTTATCAAATGTATGGAATACTTCTGGTATTGACCTCTCGTTACTCTTCCCCTCTAGTTTCTTGAATCATTTTTAAGATTGAGAAGTCACTGTACAATAAACATCCAGCCGTATATCCATGCAAACTATAAATAGGATTGGCATCCTCCACAAGTATTTACATGTATTTGTTGCATTTGTTGGTCTAGTGCCCCTGCTTTGCTTGGTTGCTTTTTACACGTCTATTTTCTGACTCCCAAAAGCATGATCTTCATCAATCTTTTCTCACGATCGTTGCTATTGAACCTGAAGTTCGTCGATGGAACGGCCACTACAGGTGTCAGAAAATAGACTTTGCACTCCTAAGTAACCAACTTTGTCCTCTGTTTTCATTTTCTTTTCTTCGAGTGAGATTGTAATAGAAAATATGTTTGTCCTCCTTTGGAATGCTCTGTTGAGTATTTGAAATATGTGAGCAAATTTACTCGCTTATTTGCTCTAAGTGAATCCCCTGTCTTCTGCGAAATTGGAAACATTGAGCTGTGGTATTTATGCTGCTTTAAGCCCACCTGCAGTTGAGGATGCTCTGGTAGTGCGATGGCATGTCCCATTTCAATCTGAAGGTAGATAAACACAATTGGACAAGTAATGCATATCCTTACACTACCTTTAATAGGACCTAACCCTAGGAGGGATGGAATGTCCCTGGTATTAGTTAATTATGTACAGTTCTGAAGCCAGGCTTCGGAAAATGGGATTTAGTTTCAAAATATGAAAATGTTACATTGAAACTCTTTTTAACAGAATAATTTTTGGAGACTCTATGTTCTTTTTGTTGATATTGCACATATATGCGCCTTTATATACATTTCAAATCGATGTTGATGATCCAGATATGCTGAGTGGAGCGATTTGTTATTTTCTATTCGGGCCTACTTTTGGGCTCTATACACGGTCCCTCATATTTGTTGGTGGCAAACTCTTAGGGTGTGTTTGTATTATCAATTTGTGGGGTGATTTAACAAAGGAAAGGAAAATGATGGGGAACGATGTTATTTACTGTCTCCCATCTTTTGCTATACTCTTTCCTTCTTCAATGACTCAGAGCACAGCGTTGCTGATTTATGTAGTTTAACAATCTGTGCGTTATTTTGACTTGGTGCACAGGCCTTCATGTTGAAAAGAGCAGCTGAGGAACCTCTAGGTCATGCTGCAGCCATTATCACCGATGTGCTAGAGAATGCCGAAACAAATCATGTAATCACCGCTTCACAGAAACGAGCTCTTCTTCAAGAAATGGCTCTGAAGCTATCGTAGAGTCGTTGTTGCCCACACCAACACAGGATTTAAATACCCGTTTGTGAGCTGTAGCTTGTTTTTTGGGGTGTCATTGATCCTTTTGTGTTTTATATCGGCTTCTCTGTGTCATCTGTAATGTAATATCTTTTGAAATCAAACTTATGGTTGGTAGCCCAAGTTTCTTGTATATGAAGTTCGATTAGTAGCAAATTAGAGAGAGACAACTGTGGCGGGTTCGTATGAAGCATATTCCGGAATAGAGTTTTTTTTTTTCCCCCTCCCCATTTTCTTGTTTTTGGGATAGGTTATTTGTTGTTAAGGTGCACAGGAGACTGATTGGAACTAGCACAAATGAAAAGATTATAGATGGCTTGTTGAAAGGTTTGGCTTGATATTCAAATCGACTTTGTTTCATTTTTTTTTTATTCCGTTAACAAATGCGATTGAGAAGTTTTGGGGAATAGTTTTTGTATTTCCGACGGAAAAATGAAAAGAAAAAGGCATTGTACTTCCTTCGTCCCATTTTGTTCCACATTATTTGTTCTTCTAAAATTAAAGCACTTATATGGCTCGTTTGACTCGTCATAGTTCCATTGAGCAAGAGTCATGCTACACAGTTGTTTTACAACTCCAGTTAGAAAATGGGCGAAAACTCACATGAAATGTCACCTCCTTAATTCCTTGATGTTGGATCTGCTTTGTTAGATACCCATTAAGAAATTGTGTACCACATGATATTAGGTAAACAAAAAACACATGCAATTGTTGGTTGTGGTGGTGCCGTCCGGTTGCCGAACGCATCCAGGCCGTTCAAAACACGATCGGACGACTGAGGGGTGCACAACACCCCCGGATTCACGAAACTTATAGTAGTATTTGAGGAGAAGGTCCTCTCTCATCCTATTACAGAAATTTTTTAAAGACTTACCCCTTTTAGTAAGTCTAGATATTATCAAGAGAGACCTTTCTTCTAAGAGAACTTGCTCGCTCTGATGGTTGGATCTAATAGCTTATTTATTGACATTGATGCAGGTAAGTGAATTCTTTTGTAGTATGTAATATCCGTAGTGGATTTTATTCATACATGCTTCACCTTAGAATAGGATAAATGTTTGTTGAGCGAAAAATTATTATGTGTAGTTGGCGCTCCTAACCCATTTTCCCCACCTATTTTAGTGAGATTGTAGACAAAGTATATAAACTCTTCCACAATGTGTAATAGAAAAGAGCCCGAAGGGCACTATATTATGGGCTCTTGTCCTCTGTACCCATTTTTTGTGTACCTATGTACCAAGTGTTTTTCAACCGCAAGATCATGTGAGATCTGTGGCTGAAAAACACTTGGTACATGGGTACACCAAAAAAATGGTATAGAGATCCATCTCGTGCTAAATAAGTGTCTACTTGTTGAGCTTACTGAATCAGCTTTTGTGCTATCTTTGAGGTTGGATGTAGGAGTAGCTGCCGATGGTGACGACGGGCATGTACTTTTTGTTGCTTATTACGGGGTAGTTGTTTTAGTCGTTCTAGCCTTTTAGGGTTACTCGAGTCCAATTTTGTTCATCATCCCCTTATAAAAGTGAACATTACCCTCATTTTAATAGTCCTTCCTAACTTATAGGTCCCACATGGTTAGCATTAAAAGCCAAAAAAATATGATACTCCCTCCGTTCCTTTTTAATTGTTGAGTATTCCATTTTGGGTTGTTAAATGTGCGTTTTGAATTGTTAATGGGTAAAAGTTTGTACAATTATTGTTTTGCCCTTTTGAAAAGTTAATGGGAAAAAAGTTATGGGTAAAAGTGGAAGATAATTTTGGAATTTGAAGGTAAAGGTAGTGGAGATAAAAGTTATTAATGTGAAAGAAGTAATGTTTTTGGTTCTTTAATAAGTTGGATTTACGAAACAACACACTTAAATAAGGATGGGGGAGTAGTTATAAGGGATCTTCCTTATTTGGAACATTAAAATTGGCTGTATATTTTGAGTAAGATTTAAATCAATAGTATAAATGATACTCCCTCCCTCCTTTTTTGAGTGTGGCTTCGTAAATCCAACTTATTAAAGAAACATCATCGTTACATCTTTCACATAACTTTACTTTCACTTTACACTTTTCACATCACCTTTTACCTCCATTTTTCAAAATTATCCTCCACTTTTACCTAATGTATTAACTATTTACCTATTTAACTTTTCAAAAGGGCAAAATAGTAATTGTACAACTTTTACCCATTAACTTTTCAAAACACACACTTATTAAGGGACATTCCAAAATGAAAATGTCTACATTTTATTTTATGGCATCATATAGTAACTTACATCGAGAATGAAAGTCAGTGCATAAAAAAATGGATAATGATAAAATCAAAACTATTTTTATTAATGCGAAAGTATTAGAGAATGAAAAAATTGTACCATGAATATGTGGGCATTAATAAAAACAATTTTAACATTATTATTTTCCTTCAGTTTTTCTATTTTTCTTCTTCTTTTTTTTTTTTTGGTCCAGAAAGTAAGACTCATTTGTACATTTTCCCACCAAGTGAGTTCAATACCTTTTAGAGCATCTCCAACAGCCTCAGCCTTATCCTCAACAAATTGCCTAGAAAATGTGTCACACATATAGCTAGTAAAAAAATATCACCTCTACCCAGCAGACTAGCCTTTTCACTCAACAAAAAAAAAAAAAAACATCCACCAGACTTCTATATATATATATATATATATATAGGGAGAGGATCTTATAAGGGCTCCCTTACATAGCTTATGTAAGGGATTTTTTGTTCGAGATTGAATTTCGACAATCCGAACCGTTAGATGCGTTTAGAATGTGTTTTTAAGGTCCACCGCGAGGATTCGTAAAAAAAAAATATTCGGAAGGGCTTGATCCGAGCATTTTTCGATAAAAATGTTATATATATACCAAACCCACCGCCACCAGACCCCAATCACCGCACCACCACCACCGACGATCTATAAGCCTCAGATCTATAAGAAACAGTCACCGACGATCTTTCACGAGGAGAGAGTTTTTTGTCACCGGAGTCCACAAATCGAAAACCCAGAACTTCATCGGAGCCAAACAAGGCCAAACCCACCAAAATCCAACGACATTTGACTGGCCGGAGGAGTCACGACAGCAACGTTTGCGGTGATGCCCAGGCGAGGGAGGACTAGCAAGGGTACAATGCCTCGCTGAGGCAGGCAAGCCAAAAAGGTAAACAAGAAAATGGCAAGGCCATGAGCGAGTCTGTTGGGTGTTGGTTTTGGGCGGAAACCTCACCAGTTTGGTCTCGCCGGAGCAATGGCGAGACCGTTGGAGATGCTCTTAGCTCTCTTCTCCAAATCCTCCTCTCTATTTCCACTCTCCTGTACTTCCCCAGAATCTCCAAACAACTCTTACCAAAACTTCCTCAATTTCCAAACAAATCCTAACGGCTGTAAATTCTTCTGAATCAGAGCATAACCAGCGGGACTCTATCTTACCGGTGAGATTGGGAACGCAAAAAGCCCAAATCAAGAAAAGATATGTATTTACTGAGATTCCAGTTCTCAACACCCAAGATCGACAAATTCAGTTCAAAATAATATGATGACGCAGCAACAAAGCTCAAACTACAGCTACCAGAACATATATTCCAATTTCAAGATGGCGACAAATAATATGACGACGCAGCAACAAAGCTCAAATTACAGCTACCATAACATATATTCCAATTTCAAGATGGCACTATACTCTACTGTTTACTTGCATAATAACGGTATACAAGAATCCCAAAACTGATGAAAAAGAAAATACAATCTCCGACTATATACCTCATTTTAGAACCAATTGTAGGTCTCAATTTGAAAAGGATGAATGGGGATTTCTATATACTGGGGGGGGGCAAAAGCGGCGACTAAAGACTCTACAGCATGCTTCCTTTTCCAGTGTAATATACCACGAGGAACAACAAAGCTAAAACTATCTCAGCTACAATTAAGTCAAAAAATTAACAAAATTTGCAGAACAAAAACTACTGCTCAATCTAGTGACGCACGTCCTGCACCGCGTGGCATTTTCTTGGATCCAGCTGCCAGATAAAAAGTTGTTAGATAAAGCAATATTGGCTGGTGCCAGGAGAAAAATGACACAAGCATCATAATAAATAACATTGAAATACGTGTTTGAAGAATTTTCTTGTAACTGAAGATCTATTTCACTATAGAGAGAGAGAGAGAGCATACAATCTTCCACATCCTTCATCTGGTAATAATGAGGAGCGATTTCCACCAACCAGTCCGGTTTAAGTTCAGTAACCTGTAATTAAACTTCCCAAATTAGTCTACTGTGGTCGATACAGAAATTGTGTAACGATGGCAATGAAATACTTCTCCACTAATAATTAAACGGGTTATTTACCGGGACACCCCCTGTAAGTTAACGTTTTTCACCGGACACCCCCTGCAAGAAAAAAAACCTACGACGAACCCCCTCTTAACTTCCAAATTTTACCCCAAGACCCCCTCCGTTAGCCTTCCGTCTCGAAACTCAAAGTTCGGGGTCATGTTTTGATGATCCAAACCATTCAATTTGTTTAAAACATGTTTTTAAGGGTACTCGCGAGAAATCGGCTCAAAATATGCCTGCCAAGTGCTTGATCCAAACAAATATGCATTCATGAAAAACTCTTTGGATCAAGCACTTCCCGGTATATTTTTAGCTAATTTCTTGCGAGTACCCATAAAAACATGTTTTAAAAAACTTGAATGGTTTGGATCATCCAAACATGAACCGAACTTTGAGTTTCGAGACGGAAGGCTAACGGAGGGGGTCTTGAGGTAAAATTTGGAAGTTGGAGGGGGTTCGTCATAGGTTTTTTCTTGCAGGGGTGTCCGGTGAAAACGTTAACTTACAGGGGGTGTCCCGGTAAATAACCCTAATTAAACTTCAAATTAGTCTACTGTGGTCGATACTGAAATTGTGTAACTATGGCAATGAAATACTTCTCCACAAATAACCTATTTCAATGTATATGTATCCCAGTTCAAAAAAAAATGTATATCTATCAGATTAAAATTTGACAAAGATGTTTACCTGCCGCATGTACTCCTTTGTTGTCAAAACCAATTCATGGTAGATAACCCATCTTGGAAGTACCTGCAAAGACAAACAAAGAAACTCAGTTCCATGTGATGAAGTCCCAAAAGGGAGCAAGAAAGAACAAGATTAAGCATTCACATATGGAAATTAAACAGTCTCAAGCCGAACTCACATGGTGGATTAACTTGTATGGATGTTTCTAGTTCTAATACAGTCGTTTATGCTTATTTTAGGTTAATAACTGCTGGCCGCATTTATAGTTCAGGTGTATTTTCATACTTCCAGAATTTCTAGACATGGGCTGATAGGGGTCGCCCATGGGTCGTCTTGTGGGTCAAGTTAATTATTTGATTTATTCATTGTGAGTCATTGTTAGTAGGAAAAAGATTTGGAAGCCAAATGAATTGGTAGTTTCCTTTTTCGTATTTTATAGGTTTAGGAAGAAAAGTGTTGTGATGCCTAAACCCTCTACAGGATGGAATCTTAGAGCTTTCTTCTTCTTTCTTTCTCTTTTATTCTTGTTTTCTGTTTACCATCAGTCTCTGTTACTGTGCACAACACCCAGAACAGCCCTGTTTTGCTACAGTTTCGCCTATTTTGTTAAGCTCTAACCCTATACCTTCCATTCACTACAAATACCCTAAACTTCCCAGCTTGCCCTACATCACCATGCAAAATCATGACCCATCTTTCGCCCAGAAGGGAATGCTAATAAACTACTACCATATATCAGGACCAGTTGCTTTTCGGGGGTTGAGATATGGTCAAACCAAATACAAAATAACAGCAAGTAGAATAACAGAAAAATAAGAAACAAAAGATTCAGCAAAAGACATCCACAACATGACACTTCCAAATGCTAATGTGGCAAAAAATCAACCACATCAGCATTTTTAAGTAAGATCGACACAACCAATGAAAACAGTAAAAGCCAAAACAGTCTATAAAGGAAAACGAAGTCTGTAAGGGAGGGACAAATCAATGAGGGAAGAAGTAGGTGGAATATAAACCAAATCACTAAATGACAAATCAATGACTTACCTGCGCCAATCCAGAAGTAGGGTGAATATAAACCGTCTGGGGATGTTTGACCGTCCGATAAGAACCATTTTTCTGCATCCTCGCTGAATGTGGGAAGAAGCCTGAATAGAAGTAATCAAAAGAGGAGGAAAGAATGAAACTCAACACGATGAAAAAACCAACCATAACACTATAGGAAGTAACTTGAACTTGTCCCCACGAGATAGGTTTATGTTAAAACCTGCAGTTATAGCTTTCTTTATTGCTTCTAGATCATTAGAGTTTGACATCTGTTCAATCTCAACCCTCTCCAAAAGGCCCTCCAATTGATCTCTAATGTCTCTTGCACGCTTCATACTCCTAACCTAAGAGGTGCAAACCACAAGCATATATAAGCATCTTACAAACTTATCAAACACCAAATGAAGGAGTACAATAGCCGGGATAAGAATATGAAAGTCTTTATTATGCCAGTGTCAGTTCATGAGAAAAACAGGTACCAAATATCTTTAAAAACTATGATTAAGAGATTCAAATATAAAGTATTCATCGAGCCCTGGGCGATATCAAGCAGTAAACACAGGATCCAGTATTCCAGTTTAACCACGCCTATTGGAACCATGAATTCACGTTTAATTATTTCCAGTAGCCACATTTATCAAACAGAAAATTTAAGTAAATAAATCCTGAAAAGGCCATTAGCAAAGCATCAATCCTCCAAATGCAGGTGGGACTCGGAAGGCAGGACTGGTAATTTGGTATAAACTAAACCATTGGTGGTGTTGCAAAAATAAGTAAGTAATAATGCCTCCACAGTCCACAGTTAACCTGTGTGACCGTATATCATACATGACAGTCGATGCTTCACAATTGCACCAACAGGCAGCCTCATATTAAATTGCATCCGACAAGAAGTTAATGGAATCATATACAAGTGAAGTCCCTAACATAAATAATGAAGCCTTTATAAAACAATGCACATTACAAGAGCACCTCTAGATTGCTCTGGACAATCATCGTTGTATCTATAAAGCGTAAAAGCAAAACGGTATACAGAATACCAAACACACCTGGATGTAATTCTCATAGCACCACTGAGTAGCGTAATTGGTTTCCTTCCAGGAACTGTAGATCTGAACAACAAAAATAAGCACCAAGGTAAATCACTACTAAACAAAGGCTAAGATGTGCAAATCAAGACATTTGTGATCACTGCTAAAACGCAACAAGAATATCAACTATCCAAGTGTGAACCACGTAGATTTCATTGTTATGACAATTTGGACATTCTGAAAAGTCGTCTACGACATATCAATTAAAACGAATTTACATTTGGTTTGTGGAAATTAACAAGTGGTGTCATCATGCCTCAATATCGGTAAAGATGGCAATAGCAGAACAAGATTATGGCAGTACAATGCATAAATTTGGAGCTACCTAATGTTTTTGAAACGAACCTTGAGCAAAGCAATATGATCTCCAACATTCCCCGTGTGAAAATTCATTCGTGCCGTATCGGCGTGGACTTGCTTGTCCTTTGGGCGATAAAAAATTGAGCTTCCAACAGAAAGCATAGCAGCAATAGATATGATTTCATCTGAGCACTGGTATTTCTCTGATGCAACAATCATTTTGGATAACATTGGATCAAGAGGGAACTCCGCCATTCTTCTACCTACTTTCGTCAATTCTCCCAACTTATTCAATGCACCCAAAGAAAAGAGCAATTCCAAGGCTTTTATCAAAGCTTCCGCTGGTGGTGGGTCCATAAAATCAAAATTCAACAGGTCGTGAATGCCAAGGCTCTTAAGAGTGAGAACAACATTTGCAAGGTTAGTCCGTTGTATCTCAGGAACAGTATTGTCATCTAAATCATTATAATAGTTATAAGCAGTATATAATCGAAAGCACTTCCCGGGACCCGTCCGTCCAGATCGACCAGCCCGCTGATTTGCAGATGCTTTGGAGATGGGAGTGACCAATAATGACTCCATCCCAGTTCGCGGATTGTACGATTTCATCTTGCAAAATCCTGGATCAATGACATACTTAATCCCATCGATTGTCAATGAGGTTTCTGCTATGTTTGTGGCAAGGACAACCTTACGTGCTCCTTCAGGAGTGGGTTCAAATATTTTTGCCTGTAGCTCTGTTGGAAGGTTAGCATAGATAGGGCATATGATGAGTTCCGGAATTTTAGTTCCAAGCCCTCTTGTCCTGTGTTTTAATATCTCCTCTGCTGTTTCGATCTCCTCCTGCCCAGTGAAGAAGATCAGGATGTCACCATCGCCAGGTTGCTGAGTTACATGGATTTGCAGAGCAGTGACGATGGCTGCATCCAAATAATCAGCTTCTGGTGCTTTTGTGTAATGCACCTCAACAGGAAACCGCCTACCAGGGATCTTAAAAATGGGAGCAGAATCAAAATAATCACTGAACTTCTCTGCATCAAGGGTTGCACTTGAGATAAGCAACTTGAGATCTGGTCTAAACCGGGCAATATCCTATGAAATGCCAAAAAAAAAAATGGCCGCATAAGATTATGTATGGTAAGAATCTTATCTTTATCCACACACCAAGCAAAAAATCGAAACATTGGTTCTGCATCAAGACTCTGTACTTGCCTTAACTAAACCGAACAAAATGTCGGTTGAGAGAGTTCTTTCGTGGGCCTCATCCACCATCACCACACTGAAAAATTGTGAACATAGAGCATCAGCCATAAAAAACAGACTGCATTGTATCAGCTTCAAAACGTAACTTACCTGTAACCTGCGAGATCAGGTTCACCGAGGAACTCCCGAAGTAGCATACCATCAGTCATATACTTCAGAACTGTTTTTTCTGAAGTGCAATCTTCAAAACGAATTGAATAACCAACCTGAAAGTGGAGGTCATAATTACGACAACTGTATCAGGTACTGGACAACTGAAAATAGGAATCCTATTAACACAGCGAATCTAAAGCAAACTTATTTTACAACTTAGCAATTGACCAAGCATTCATTGAATACTCAAATCAAACATTCTTAGAATTTTCAAACCCAATAAGTCAGATCCTTCATGTACTTGATTTTATTATAAGAAAATATGAGATGCCAGCCACTGCTCAATGCGCAATTCAGCAGCAGCCTAGGTTGGATATAGATATCGATGACATTGGTCTTAGAATCCAATGCTTTCAGAGTTGACAGTCTGAATCCTCATTTATTACCACAATAGCGTAGAAGTTCGCTGATTAACAAGAGAGCCACAAGAAAGGAAGCCATCATAAACAGCTACGAAATAAAAGCAGAATGCAAACCTCGTGGCCAAGTTTGACACCCATTTCTTGAGAAACTCGAGCAGCAACGCTCATAGCAGCAACTCGCCGTGGCTGGGTACATCCAATCTGCCAAGAAAGAAAAACAAATTTCGTAACCCAGGTCAACCAAATATTCTCAACTTTCGCAGACATGGGTCTCCCCACGGACCAGTAGAATATATGTGGTTTAGTGTCCCCGAGTTAGTCTTTCTTACAACAGCAATATCAATAATGTCATGCTCAGAACCAGGACCCCGAATCAAAGCCAGAAAGCATAAAGGGTGCAGGCCTAGAGACCCGATTCAATTTTTGTGCCCATTACCTTGCTTTCATTAAATCTACTTGATCAAAATTCGCACAGTTGACAATAATCTCATGCTTAATTCGGACTGTAACGTAAGAGAATTAAGCTCCAGGATGGTTTGAAGGTAACAAAGTTAAACAGCGTCGCACAAGTGTTTAATAGAGACTGAAGATGTAAGTGAAAACTACAAGAAGTTAACCTTTGGCAAATTTGTTAATCTTCAAGACACATGATTACATTGTAGGAATCAACAACATAAGTTGGATAATGGGTACCGCAAATTGAAAAAACTAGCACCAAGAATACAAAATATTTTACATGGTTTGCTTCTTAATTGCTATCCATGACACCAAATTATTTCCCTACACACAAAAAAGAAAAAGACAGAAAATATCTCCTTATCAAATCAGGTAACACAAAATGATTCCAACATCTGGAAAGCTAGTCCCCTCTACCTAAAATCTGGGGAACCAACTTTGCCAGTTAATAAACAACCTTTCCTTTCAGAGAACTTCCTAGCACATTGGCACCCAAATGGAAAATAACTCTGAAAGTTCTGATAAATTGGTTTCTGCAAAATTAGCTTTTGCAACAAACCTTCATAAGAAAGCTATTAAAGAGACTTGCTCATTTACACGAAAAAAAAAAGACTGCAGATCGGCCGCTGCTAAACAGCCAGCATCTTCAGTCAATTTTCTTACCACCGTAGCCTGTACCGTGACATATTGAAGAAGAATCAAAGATGGAGATTGTCCTAAACTTTTTGGGGTGCAAAATCTTTCTCTACTTACATAAACAATAATAATAAAAAAAACCAACATCTACTAGATGATGATCGGGGATTGGGAAAAAAGGAGTAAAAGATCTTCATGGAAAAACCAGCGGAAGGTTTGTCACCTTCAGATGACCATTCTTTTTGTTCTTCAAGACGACTGTTGGTAACATTTAAGGGCTATTTTTGCAATACCTGTAATTCCTACTCTCTCCAAAAGTTTCCACACAGTTACATAATACTAATACCAACTTTTCGTACATTTTTCTTATCCTTGTTCATTAATAAAATAATGAAGCACCAGTTTTCATAGGAATGAAAAAGAAGTTAGTTTGGTGTAGACTCATTGGCATACTGCCTAATGTCACCAAAAAGGAAGCCCTCAGCTCATAGTTACACACTTGCACTGTCATCATCGTATTCAACTCTTTAAAATGAAACATAGCTTGCAGGTTAGTTCTAACAATAATATTTAATATGCTGCAAATTATCACTAAAGCAACCACTGGAGAGAGAGAGAGAGAGAGAGAGAGAGAGAGAGAGAGAGCATTCATACCTTTCCCCGTTTTGTGTATCCAGCCTCGTGCAAATACTGGGGTATCTGTGTGGTTTTCCCAGAGCCAGTCTCTCCAACAATAACAAGAACCTAAAATTGAATATCAATAGGAAAAGTAATTATCTCTAAATAACCAATTCTTTATAAGTACATCTGAGAAGTTTGGGCAAAGGCCAGAGTAGTTCAGCAAAAGTATGCACAAATAAAATACTTCAGAACTGAGAGAAAAAAAATATAGGATTCAAGGCAGGTAATGTTTAAAACCTGATGATTATCAATAGCTTGAAGCAACTCATCTCGATACGCATAAATAGGCAAAGTTTTTCTGTCCTCCTGAAGAAGCAAAAAGGAAAGCCATGCAGGAAAGCACGTGAACTAGGTGCATAAACACTTAAAACGTAAAATAAAGCAATCCGTGGGAAATTAATTATGACAAAAGATCCACTGCTAAAACATAGTTTACAATTCTTCAAATTAATCATGTAAAGAGAAATCCCACTCTTTGCAACACCTACCTTCGAATTTTTTCGCCTAACAAAAATATTTCTAATTGCTGTATCAGCATTTCCAGTAACACTGCTCATATATAATCATATATACTTAGACAGACTGAACTAGTGACCTAGTCTATAATTGCATCATTTCACAGTAACAACTTTATACTACTATCAGTGGATCACCACAACTTAGTACATGCATATATGCAGGCTACTGATTACACTAAAGTAAAAGGTATGCCGTAACTAACCGAGTCACAACAAAGATTATCATCTAATCTAAAACTTCTGCCAGTACTAAATTTCGGGAAAGCCATCAACAAACAATCAGTGGTGCTAAAGCACAGATGTAATTGTCATTATTGACTTCTGACAGCCCAGTTATTCTTCTTTTGGTTTCCAACCATTTCAATAATCTGTATTTTTGAGTTGTCAAGAGTCCAATAGTTCTCTTTATCCCTTGTCCTTCGAGCATTTCACCATCTTGTTGTTTACATCTGCACTGTAGGACTTTAGTCCAACACCACAAGGTGTCAAAATGGCTTACGTTAGGAAGCTTATCCTCTCTAACTCTTGCATGTCAAGAGCTTACCATGGAACTCTCATGTCACCTCATGCATGCCATAACTATCCGGAGCTGAATGTGTGCCAACTATGTAAGGAGAAATTAGGAACTCTTCCAGAAACTAGAGGTGAAGAAATCCATACCTGAAGTTTCTCGAATGCTGATTTCTCCATTGATTTGTCGAGGGACTCAGCAGGTAACTCATCTTCAAACTGCAGAGGGGAAAGTAGCTTTTAGCAGAAACACTATAACAAGAAAGTGAGAAGACCTGTCATATGGGGATGATGAAGTCATCATACATACATTAACACCATCCATCACAGATGCCTTAATGAAATCAATCTGGTCCTCGAACACAAACCTACAAAGGAAACATTCAACCATTACACTATTATCTACTTCATTTAGGAAATGCAAACTCGATATCCAACACAAGAACCCTGGTAAGTCAAGCAAATTTATCATCGGGATCAAAACAAAGAAGAAACAAACAAAGCAATTTCAAAGGCAACCACAAGAAAACTCACTGGAAATCATCGGATTTTTGCTTCCTATCTTTTGAACCATACTTAAGGGTAGCTTTTCCTGCAAGACAACTCCACAATTAGAATCACAAATCAATAGGTACCAATGTACAATCTCTGCTTCAAAACATAAATGCATTAACCAAGATTTACCGATCTGATGCTCCTCCCATGCTTCTTGTTCAGCAAATGGGTTCATCTTTTCCCCAGAGCCCGAGTCCCTGTAAAGCTCCAAACAAGCTTCATATGAGTTCCCAAGACAAATGATTTCCTTGAGACATTACACTTGCATGACCATTGAAACTATCAGTCTGTGAAAAAGTAAACCTGTAACGCTGCATAGCCACAGAAAATCTCTTCTCTTGATTTACCCCCCCTTCCTGATCATATGCTTCAGGCATTCTATACTGCAGCACAAAAACAGGAAGGAGGAAAACACAATCCATTAATTGAGAAATAGGAATGTAATGACATATAATAGGACAAAATTTAAATCAAGT
Source organism: Gaultheria prostrata (assembly GCA_036023075.1). Lineage (NCBI taxonomy): Eukaryota > Viridiplantae > Streptophyta > Magnoliopsida > Ericales > Ericaceae > Gaultheria > Gaultheria prostrata. The sequence goes on along the minus strand of JAXBDA010000186.1, from coordinate 15,836 downwards.
TCCCTTTTCAATCAATTAGATACGCCTGGCACTGCTTATTTAAGAGCCTGTTTACGCTTCCAGATCTAGTTTTTGTGAGAATGTGTTTTCTTGTGTCTCATTTTGACTTGCATCTCTATCGGTTTAGTTTAGGGATGTAAACATATCACAGATAAGCCTCGCTATGGCTCCGATATCCAAAAAAAATTCCCCCCTGCCCTCAAGGTTCCCCAAATAAATTGTTAAGGCAACGAAAGAGAGAAACCCTACAACTCAATAAATTATTCAAATCTGAATGGACCTACCGACACAATGGTACTCTTTTCTATGTCGATAAGAAGTGATAATGTACTATCATTTCCAAGTAAAAGCTAAGTTAAAGGTATTCAACAACAGTAAAAATTATCATACCAAATAAGTTTGTATCCAGAAACTAGGGGAAGCCCGTCATTCAAGTAAGTTGAGAACTAAGGACACTCGGAGAATCATGAAAGCTCAAAAACAATGATACTAGCAATGTTTAAATGGAGACAAGGTCAAGATCCAGGCAACTTTATCTACCAAAAGTAAATAAAGCTACCTTACATTGTAGACCTTAGCAACCGAATATGTCCCTTGTAAAGGATCTTTACTGAAGAGATCATCGTCCCTGGAGCTTCTTTCCTATTATAACTTATACTAAACTTTGTTGCATTTAACTTAGTGATTCTACAGATACTTATTTGAGGGAACAAACCAAATTCAAGAAAGACAACAAAGAATGAACAAACATAGATGCACCTGCGACCATACTTTGGAAGTTGAAAGTATACATAGGGACAAGAATTACAAACCTCATCTATATTATCAGTGTCTTCAGACCGTTTCTTAACAAGCTCATAAATTTCTTTCTTGTATCTGACACAATATAAAAACCAGTAAGAAACCAACGAGGTTACTCTCAACCGAAGTCGCACATCGAACAGTGACTACTGACAAAAAAGATAGCAATCTTAGCTGACAAAATACAACTTATTAGGGTAGTATTACTTGTAGTTAGCCGACACAAGACTCCAGTAGGAAAAGTTAAATGAGGTGACGAGGATAAAATAGCAAATGTATCAAACAGCTTACACAGAGCCAATTATATATATATATATATAAACCATCCAACTAATTTGCTAAAGGTATCTACTTACCTGTGCTCACGATATTCTGCTTCAGTCAATTTTACACCGTCAAAAAGATACTGCTCATCCTCTATATCATCTCTGAAATCACAAGACATAATCAAATGAGACTCCTTGTGAATGTTCTACAAGATAAAATCACACTCTTGAGATAAATAGAGCAGAACCACAATAAAGAAGGTACTAAGATGAGGTTTCATAACATACTTGAGCTCCAGCAATTTCTTTTCCTCCCTTTTCTTCAAATACTCTTGCCTTGAAACTTTTCTGAAATAGGCAACACAGAAATAAACATCAACCTTGGTAGGGTGTCACACAAACAAGCTCCAGCAGATGCAGCAAGAGACAACATACCCAAACAAGGGGGTACACATTACAACAAAAAATTGAAGCCAAGCATCTTTGAGGACATTATTGAGGAGGTGTGCCCAATGAAATAGAAAGAAATCGGAGTTATAATTGACAAGAGGAAAATTGTTTCCAGTAACAGTCCACTTTGTAGGCTTGAAGTTAGCAATTTGTTTTCATAACTGAAAATTAAACAAAAGAAAATTAAGAATGACCATCACCCGCAGGAATCTAAGAACCATGACTTTGTATCCTTGCCTAACGCTTTACCGTACACCACACTGTCCCACTCTCTTTGATATTTCAAAATGCTAAAAGTGGTCACAAACTTGGATTACCCAACACAAGTTTGGTGAATTCTACTCCAAATATTCGAGAGACAATATGCTTTAGCTTTATACGAATTCATTAACTGGTAAAAGATCCGAGATGTCTAACATATTCATGCGTTTAACAGTCTGATTGTGATTATTCCAAGATAGGAAAAATGTTTAAGCATCCAACTTAAAACCAATTGTGTCAATGAGTGGAGAGGCCGTCCAAACTACACTAGCTTTGGAGGTTATAATTAACCAATGTGGGACAAGCTCTAACACTCTCCCGCACGTGCGACCCCTGACCTGCACGTGGAGGGGTATACAATGGATCCATGGCATAGGGATCACAACAAACAATGAAAGAAGGTGCGCCTAAGGCACAAACGAGGCAATCAATCAAGAAAGTCTTGTCCAAAAGACTTAACTCTGATATCCTGTTAAAGAATTAAACTTAAAACAATTGGCAATGAGTGGAGAGGCCGCCCAGACTCATACACTAGTTTTAGAGGTTATAATTAACCAATGTGAGACAAGCTCTAACAAGAAACATCAAGAATGCAGACCACATAAAAAAAATTCAAAACGGAATCTACAACCAGTGTCATATAAAGCAAATTACAGGCTAATGATTTCATGCCCAAGCCGGGGGAAAAAAAATAGTAGGAAGAGCTCCGACCTTTCTCCAAAATAGCTCCCATATCTGATATCCAATATCTCTCCAATAAAGACAGACTCATTTTCCTTGACTCCCAAACCAAAGTCACCTCAAGCTATAGCACATGGAATATTATAGTTGGAATTATCCAAAACAAAGCCAAATTTGCCCAAATGAACACCTGTCGGCTACCCCTCACAGAAACCGCCACCAATCATCTGGGTAAAGGCCTCAGTCGCTAACATAAATATGAAGTGGCGGGTAGAATTTCCTAATTGTGCATTTTCAGGACTATAGAAGGCAGACTTGATCCACTTCCTCCACCTACAACTACATCACATACATCAAACATCCAAATCAAACCAAAAAAAACTTCTGCATACCCATCAATGCGACAACGCTAACCAATCCACTTAAGAAAATAAATGGGAAAACTACATAAAACTCTAAAGAAACCCACCATACAACCAATTATTTAAGACACAGAGTCACAGACAAACACAGAGACTAAACGTTTAAAAGCTCAGATTGATTAGTTGACCTACTACGAAATCACATACATCAAAATTCTCCAACAAACATGGACATGCACCTCTTCAATTGTTAGTAGCCGCCAACTGCAAGGTAGCTTGGCTCGCTCTCTTAACTCTAAGAGGCCAGGCATCCCACGAGCACTTCAAACAATTTTCATCTCTCCCCCAAAGAAACTTCCAGACTGTGTACTTTAACCAAATCAATCAGCCTATCATACAAGCTTACTTTTCATTATCACTCAAACTTCTCCCAAGTTGTCCAATATGAAAAAATGATGAGATACTATGTAACATGCACACGAGCATGGACACTGCAGGTCTCAAAAAACAGAGATACAGATATGGTGGGGTAAATGGACAAGATTGGTTTTTCGTTCTTTAATTATGCATGACTACAATGTAACCACTAATATTTAGGTCAGGGCTTCAATCAAATGCATTATCAACTGATGGTGTATGAGAATAAATTTTAAATTTTACCCAACATGAGACACATTTTATATTGCTTTTTTCGCACAATATTTTTTAAGTTATACATGTTTGCCCTCGGAAAAGCTTTTCAAGTTCACAATAGTCACCTCGTCGTGTTCCCCGTGTGTCCGACCACACAGCAACCTCCTATGTGTGTTGATGCTTCCTAGATGACGCACAATGACACAATTTGATATAGAAATTGTTTTTCTGATTTATTCAGCAAAGGGACCATATATCCACCCTCAAATTTCCAAAGCATCAGATACTTCCTCCTCTAAGAAAAACCTCAAAGTTATCACCATTGTCAAGCCATTTTTATGGTCAAGTGAGCTAGCAGTTGCATTAATGTGGGTTACAACTTTTAAGAAATGAAAATATGAACTCTTGAGGCTTAGGGCAATCTGATATCCAATAAAATTTCAAACAACAAACAATAGAGCAAGTAGAGTTAAAACACAAATAGCAAACCTTAAAGTATTAGTGTCATCTTGCTCCAAAGCCTTAGATCTCCGAACTGATTCTTCTGTATCACAATTTTAATCCATCAAAATAAGGGAGTTAAATAAAATTGAATAGCAAGTAAACATATACAAATAAAGGTGTAGGGCACGTATATATAATTCATAGCCATAGCTATGATCTTGAAATGTTGTACCTTCCTCCCTCTTAGTCGATTTGGCCTCACCTAGCTTTAAACAAAACAAAAGTAAGAAAAGAAAAAATTTGTTACAAAGGGATCGGAAAGAAGGCAATCAAAGTAAATGGTGAAATAAGAACCCACAACAAAATTACAATCACACTAATTTCATACAGCAAAGCACCAGCATAAAGTGCACAATAGAAAATTCACATATGAGGTGGAAAAATCCAAAGGCTAGTTTAAGCAAGTTCTTCGACAGATGTGTCAAACTTGTGGCTAGTGTGAATAAGGAAGGTGGGTTCTAGCCTTCAGGATCTCCCCTGATCCAAAAGGCAGAGGTTAGGGAGCGCCTTGTTGGAAACTGGTATGGGGCAAGTAGAACCAGAGATAGAGATTCAAATGGCGCAGGGAGATCAAGCCGGTGCAGGGCAAGTTCACTTAGATGCAAATTCACTTAAGACGGGTGGGCTAGGACGCCTGTTCCATGTATGTTGACATCCGTATTAGCACAAGTGACGTTTAACGTCGGCAAACATATTGACAGTAATTAAAATACTGAACTATTTGTATGACAATCATACAACATCATAAAAACGAAATGAAACCAAAGCAAACCAAGTCTTAAGTCCCTATCAGTTGGGGTCAGCTGCATGAATCCGTTCTCTACATGAACACTGTTGAGGGCATCATGTTCTGTGATATACAACAAACTTAGATTATTTCCGAACAACCGCTTTTTGTAAAATCACTTTTAGTCTACCCCTCCATTTAGTGCTACTCTCTACTATAACCATATCACTCCTCCAAACTACTACATCTAACGAACTACGACAAACTGTCCAGACCACCTTAATCTATTTTTTCCCATCTTATCTTTCATTGATGCTACCCCTACCACCTTAATCTTACAACCTCATATATTAAAAATAAAGTATCCAATAATGTGGATTGTGGATTAACAAGGGGCAGTTTTAGTTGCTAGACTTAAAACTTGCAATAGAAATCCAAGATGTCTTCAATTGGTTACTTTACGGTACTCATTATTCACAACTGCAGTCCTATGAATTATAGAGTTGCATAAGGAATCATAGCAAAGAAGGATGTAGGCACATCTATAACTCGCATGAAGCAGGATACTTATACACGGACATGATTGAGCATATTCAGAAGTGAATATTCAGTTCTTCAATATGAGTTCCTCCTGCAATTAGAAGTACACTTGAATAACATAGATGAATTAATTGCAGCAATCAAAAACCAGATCAAAGCAACTAGTTTACCTTCCTCGTCGCTGCAGCATCTCGATCTTTGAGGTGGCGCTCTAACTCCTCCCTCTCTCTTTGGTCACGCAATCTTTCTTCCTCTGACTGCAGCCAACAGATATATTAGCCCTAAGAAGGGGAGGGAGTGAAAAAGATTAAAAAAAAACTCTCCCCTAATCTAATCATGAATGATAACTTTTCTCCAAACAGAGGGGGAAACAAAGAAACAGAAACTCCATTGAGTACACATTTGGTAACTTTGAGTGACCCACCACATAGTACTTCTTTGGTTTAAGAAGTAAAAGGAATTGAAAACAATAAACAGTTGCTCTTAACTTCAAAACAACATATTGACAACATACCTCAGAATCATCATCTTCCTCCGAGGTAGTCCGTTGTTTAACTCGTCTTTCTTTTTCCATGTTTGCAACTACCTGCAGCATTGCATAAAGTAAAAAACAAAGGAACCAAGTAACTAAAAACCAAAATCAAATTCGGCCAATAAGAGTAGAAGAAGTATGCCTCATCATCTTCATCTTCCTGATTTTCAGTCTTCTTCCTGAATCGTTTCTTACGACTATCATCCGCTTTTCTGACCTCAGAAGCGGGAGGAACATGAGAAACATTATCACTGCCACCTCCAACATCATGGTCATCATCGTCATCAGCCTCCAAGAGAGAATAAGTCTTCTGCTTCCTAACCAGTAACGCCGCCTCTCGTTCTTGTTTCTGATAAAGCTGATATGCACAACAAAAATACATCAATCGCTTTCAGTAAGAACGTGAACACTGCTAATCATGTGGAGTTGAACTAACACAAATCTAATGGTAGAATTTTGAGTGTACCAAACTCTAATAAAAGGATCCAAACTCAAATATCCATTAAAATGAATCAAATAGCAATACTCCAACATTGACTCACATTAACCCCGGAAGCTTTCCGTGGAACCTTCCCATAGATCTCTTCTGCAAAGGTGCGTGTTTCATTACTTGCCGATAGCCCAATATCCACAAGCTTACGGACAAAGTCAGAGGGGGTTGAAGTCGTCATTGCTGCCATATAATCACTATATATAAATCTACAATTCATAAAACACATCTGCATATATTCCAAGAACCAAAAAGCAGGTGTATAGGATGTATCAATTAGAAAGTTAAAAGAAAAACGAACATAATTGAATCACATATTGCACCACTGCAGGCTGTGAGTATCCCAGGAGTGACATCAACTTGTCTGATACCCATGTCTTCAAATCACTCCCCATTTTGCACTGCATCAGGCAATTAAACAAAATCCCAATCAAACCAATAATTCAATGTCCACACATGGAACTACTGTAGGGAACGGAACAATTTCGAGAAATAGCCATTTAAAACAATCGTTGGGTTTGGTTCATTCTTTGACTGCTCTGCTCCCCCACAAAAAAGGAGGAGACTTGTTCTTGCTCTCCCAATTCAGGAAGACGAAAGAAAATAGCCGGTTGGTTTTACCAAGAAAGGCATGGGAGATGATGTTGAAAAAGAATTTGAAGGCAAATGTGCACAAAACAAAATCATCATATTCATCATCACGCAGATTAATTTGATACATGCTCTGCTTGGTTACTGCCAAAAATGAAACATCAAGAGTCCACAAAATATAATCCATCAACATCAGGTTGATAAAGTAATACTCGATCTCCAGACTGAAGAGTGGCATTCCGGGAATTATTTGCAAGTTGGATATTGAGAAGGCGTATGATCATGTAAATTGGGATCTTTTGACGTATGTTATGCAACAGATGGGTTTCAGAGAGGTGTGGAGGAATTGGATGCTCTTCTGCATTTCTTCTGTGAGAATGTCAGTCTTAGTGAACGGCACTCCAGCACTTCCACACTTCTAGAGGGCTTCGTCAGGGTGACCCGATTTCATCGCTTCTTTTTATTTTTGTCATGGAGGTGTTTAGTCAGTTGATTCGGAATGCAGTACATGGGTGGGTTTTGAGGAGGTTTCGAGGTTGGAAGGGAGGATGGAGTGGGGTTGATGGTCTCTCACATTTTATATGCCGATGATACTCTCTTGTTTTGTGATGCGGATCCGACACAAATAGGCTACCTTCGGTGTGTTCTTTTGTGCTTTGAGGCGGTGTCAGGCCTAAAAGTAAACTTGGAAAAGTCGGAATTGATCGTGGTTGATGATATTGGTGATTTGGCTCAGTTATTGAAATGTAAAGTGGCGTCGCTTCCGGCTTTGTATTTGGGTTCTACCTTCAAATCCAAAGCAGTTTGGGATTCAGTTGTGGTAAGATTTCAGAAAAGATTGGCGGGATGGAAGCATCATTATATTTCAAAAGGAGGTAGACTCACGTTAATCAAAAGCACGCTCTCAAGCTTGCCTATGTATTTTATGTCATTGTTTGTTATCCCGATTTCGGTTGTTAAGAGATTGGAGAAAATTCAAAGAGACTTTCTTTGGGGAGGTGTGGGGAAAGAGTTTAAATACCATCTAGTTGACTGAGATACGGTTTGTACTCCCGTTAGAAAGGGAGGGTTGGGAGTGAGGAGGCTAAAGTTATTCAATCAAGCCTTGTTGGGAAAATGGCTTTGGAGATTTGTATGTGAAAGGGAGAAATGGTGGAGGAGGGTGATTGTAGCAAAATATGGTTGTGGATGGGGAGATTGGTCCTCCCTTTCGGTACGTTTGCCACATGGAGTTGCGCTTTGGAGGGATATTATGAATGGTTGGGAGGTCTTTGTGAGTTTCATTCGTTTAAGCGTTGGCAATGGTAGAGGAGTGAAGTTTTGGGAGCATGTATGGTGTGGGGACACGAGTTTGCGGAATGCTTTTCCAAATATCTATCGTTTGGCTTGCGACATGGATGCATCTGTTTCTGACTACCTTTATCTTTTTGATGGAACTATAGTTTGGGATATCCGCCTGCGTTGGGAAGTGCTTGACCGAGAGGTGGAAGCTTTGATGGCTTTGTTTTCTAGAGTGTATGGAAGTCGAGGGATAGGAGAAGGGGAAGATGAGATATGTTGGAGTCTTTCTAAATCAAGGGTGTTTCAGGTGAAATCTTTTTATCAAGTTTTGTGTGGGGGAGGAAACTCTCTCTTTCCATGGAAAGCTATCTGGAAGACAATGGCCCCGTTAAGGTGGGGTTTTTTGTATGGTGTGCGGCCCAAGGAAAGATTCTTACTATCGATAATTTGGTTCGAAGGCAGAGAATCATTGTTAATTGGTATTGTATGTGCAAAAAGGATGCGGAGACAGTTGATCACCTTCTCATTCATTGCACAGGGGCGTGGGAGTTATGGTCTTTGGTGTTGTCGTGGTTTGGTCTTCAGTGGGCTATGTCAAAAACCGTTATGGAACTTCTTATTGCTTGGAGAGGAGCATGAGTGGGAACAAGAAGGAAACGTGTTTGGGTCATGATTCCTCTTTGCGTAATGTGGATTATTTGGCGAGAGAGAAATCAAAAATGTTTTGAAGGAGTTGAAAAGCCTCTGTTCAAAATCAAAAGTTTTTTGGTGTATAGCTTGTATAGTTGGGACAAGGGAGATTGTTATCCTTCTCTTGACCAATTTTTGGATTGGTTTGATTTTTTATCTTTTATATTATCATGCTGGTATATAGGGCCTTTTTGTAGGTGGCCTCTCTTTTGTACATGGGTAGCATCCCTTAATTCTTTCTTTAATATAATTATTTACTTATAAAACAAAAAATTAATAATTTCCCGAATTCAAATTCGCATGGCCTATCTTTTAATAAATGAATTAGCATCCAGTCTCATTAACGAAATAGATGCTATTTAAACTTAATAAAAAAGACCAACTCAGTGGAAAGTATTAAAACTTTGCTTGGAAAAAGGAAAGTGCTACAATCCTAACGTCTCACATTGACTAAGTATGGGCTTGGCCTTATGTTATGTATATAAGCTCTTGGGTACCTCTCCTTGTAAGCTGGTTGAGTTTGTATCATTGGGATCAGAGCTAGCCAGCACGTTGCAATTCGACCCACGGAGGGGGCGACCTATAGGTTGGATTAAAACACCTAAAAAGTATTGAATACTCATAGGTGAGTGGAGCCCCTAAAAAAAGGAGAAAGGGCTGGACGTCGCCGGCGGAGTGTGGTGGTATGTTACGATCCTAATGTGCCACATTGACTAAGTATGGGCCTGGCCCTGTGTATATAAGTTGGTGGGCACCCTCTCTTTGTAAGCGGTTTTCAAGGGTGAGTTCTGCCATGAGTTTGTATAGAAAGGAAAAACTAAGTAAACAAATAACCGATTAAACTAAGGAAACAAAGAACAAAAAATTAAGAAAACAAACGATGTAAATGAGGGGCTGTTAGGAACGATTAAACCAAGAACCGATTAAATTATTAATTAGTGAACTTAATCAACATAGCAGAGCCATACCTCTAGGGTTTCGAGGAAAATCGATCTCGAAGTAGAAGAGAGTGTAAACTGCTAGGGTTTCGAGAATATGGTGAGGGTTTCAGTGGAGACGGGGAGGGAGAGAGAGAGGACGACAGAAAACCATCGCGAGGGGTTACAGGGGAGGGAGAGAGAGAGAGAGAGGGCGCGATGTTTGATTTGGGGCAAACGTGAGGGGAGTGTGTGCCAAGTGAGATCAGCTGCAGGATTCAAAAACCGTGTTTTGTTAACCATATATTCCCATCAACGAATTCATAACATACTCCTACTTATTGGGGTTGGTTATTTGACGGATCCGGGGATTATGTAGCGCAGAGTCGAACTACAATTTTGTAGTGCAGTATTTGAGCCGTTGATTTTGGTAATTAACGGCTCGAATTTCATCTCGGTAAAACTGGACTATTGATTGTGCGATCAACGGTTCAGATGTCACACTACAACCCTGTAATGGATCCCCAATTCCTTGTTTGACACGACATTTGATACATTATTGATCGGAGTCACACGCTTATAATCGGAGCCGTTTAATATGTTTAAAACAATTTTTAAGATTACTTGTAATAAAATCAACTCATTCGGATATCGGCAAAGACTTTGATCGACTTGATGGATTCATTCAATTTTTATCCTGATAAATTTAAGACAAATACCGATCAAGCGCTTACCAGTAACCAAATGAACTGATTTTTTATAGGTAGTCTTAAAAATATGTTTTAAATAAATTTAACGGCTCCACCTGCGCGAGACTCTAAAATGGATGATTTACATTTGTTGTGTAGCCGAAATCGCCCACTATATTTATAATAATTAACTTTGTGATAAATTATCATATAATCTCACGAAACCTTTAGGAATTATCATATGCAAGTAGAGAGGTAGTTCAGCGGTAACACATTGTATAGCCATGCATTTGGTGAAAGTTCCAACCTTACACATCCCATCTCCAATCCCTTATGATAGAGTAGAATATATTTTTTGCCTTGTAAAAAAAAAAAACTCTTCATACTTTTAAAATTTATAATACTTTACATGTAATATAAATCTTGTTTGATAGATATTAAATAAGTTCATTAAATCAAAATTTAAAAATAAAAAATACTGTAAAAATGTCTTAATATAGATAAGTTTTTTAAGTGACACATGTGTCCAAAAGAGATGTGTAATTTGGGACCGGGAGAGTAGTTATCGACTGACGACAAACATAGATTTTATTATAATAAAATTGAAGCAAAAATCTAATAAATTATCCACTGAAAATTGAATGCTGAAGTTTTATCAAATACAAATCTACTTGATACCCAAAAAAAAAAAAAACACAAGAGGTTAAATCTAAACTGTGCTCTTTATATCTTAAATTTTCCACAAAATTATTGGATCATTATTACTACTCACACATGTGATAAATTTTGCATAGATGGGAAATTCTATAAACACCCCAAAGGGTGGTAGATTGTAGCTCTAGCTCACTGTGAGTTCCAATACAACGACACTCCTATCTCTTGTGATGCAGTGGTAAAGGCAATAATACATATTATTTAAATGTGTGTATGATATTCATCTATTATGTAGTAGTTTATATTGTGTCATCTCCTAATAAATGAGCTGAAGAACAAGTTATTTATAATATTTTCGTATGTTTCGTAACTTTTATACTGTGAACTCGTAACTTTTCAGCAATACGATTTGTAACATTTTCGCGTGTCTCGTAACCTTACACAAAATTGTAACTTTTCACAAAAATGATTCGTAACATTTTTCGTGCATCTTGTAACTTAGACAAAAAAATCATAACTTTTTCACAAATATGATTCGGAACAAGTTTAGCACGTCTCGTAACTTTTAGAATAAAAAATCGTAACTTTTCACAAATATGATTCTAAGGTCACCTATTGCTCAGATAACAAGTAATCAATTCGTAACATTTTAAATGAGGCTAACCATTAAATTAAATGATAAATAACTTGGGTGCATATATGGTGCATATTATAGCATTTCCTGAGATATTGTGGACGGAATTGACAATTTTATTTTTTTTGTCAAAGACTTGAAAATACTGACCCATACCATTTTCCCAATATGTGGTGGGCCCTCCCTCATTTACTCTATAATAATAAAATAGAAAGGGAAATAATTCTCACCTCCCCTTTTACACTTACCTCATGACCCACACTTTTTTCATATGAAAGGTCAATTTGGTACTTTTAAAGTGAATAAAGATAAAAAAAAAAAAAATAGAGTGATTGGGAGATAGTCCAGCGGGCTTATATTAAGGTTGAAAAAGTATATTAAAATATTTGAAAAGTGTATAAAAATACTTGGTACGTAATTGCATTGAAAAATGTAAAAGGTGCACCGGAGTGCGTGTTTATTTTATTTTATTTGTGCTTATTGTGTGCCCAACTTTTCACTTTTTATTTTGAAGATTTGATGTTATCTCGACTATTCCATTTTGGCAAAAAAATATAAACCTGTTTTTTGGTTTATTCGTTTTGTCTTTATTCAAAAAAAATTCGCAAATGTTAGTTTTGCATCAAATTTTTGTGGTTTATTGGTCCCTCTCGACGAGACGAATCTAAAGAGTATGAAATTATAGTCAAAACTAATTTTTTTTAATAAAGCCAAAAATACGTGATTTATTGGATTAATTTTGGCTTTATTCAAAAAATAAGTAATTTTCACTATAATTTCATACTTGTTAGATTCGTCTCGTCGAGAGGAACCAATAAACCACAAAAAATTGACGCAAAACTAATAAATGCAAATTTTTTTAAAATAAAGATAAAACAAATAAACCAAAAAACTAGTTTCTGGTTTTTTTGCCAATGTTAAAAAATTTAGTGAACTTATGTTAAAGTTTAAAAATTTGTTGAAATACGTGAAAAGTGTATAAAAGTAAGTAAACGTATTGAAAAAATGTAGAATATACACTGAATGTGCGTGTTTTTTTTGCCTTTTTCTGTACAACTCTCCTAACAAAGAATGGCCAATCAAAAATGTTTAACGTTAATGCATCGACAAATTTAAAAAAGACGAAACTAATATCAACGAGCAATGCTATAGACGCTAAATAATTTACAAATTAGTATACCAAATGTACACATCGCAACAACACATGCATGCATGTTACAATAAATGTGTAGGCCTATCCAGTATCCACTAAAAGCTGCCACATTCACGTTTAGTACATTTATTTTTAACTTATTTATTGCCTTTAGACTTTTACTAAAAGATTACACATAAAGAGAGTTTTCCAAACCGAAGGCCATATAAGAGAGAATAGCCAATTCCATGACTTACCACATTTGGCCCAATTGGACGATTTTACCCCTGCAATTTCTGGGTTGCCTTCTGTAAAGACCCGAAAATTTGTGTAAATTTTTTTCGAATTAAAATTTAGAACTTTGAAGAATTTAGTTTGAATGTCTTTGTGTGGGTGAATGTGAGGAGTGTTTTAAAATGTAAAGTTGGGTCAATGTGAGATTGGTAGTGGCACTTGGGTGGATTTAAAATGCATTTAAAACATGAAGGGTGTAAGTGTATTTGTGAGAGTATATGTATAGGTGTATGACTGATTTTTGGTCAAAGCACAAACCCTCTCTTTCTCTTATTTTGGTCGGCCCTATCCTTTCTCTCTACCCTCTCCATTTCTCTTCAAACCCCTCCAAAAATTCACCTCTCACACTTCAAAAACTCATGATCCAACCTTAGATTCTTCACCTTCGTGCGATTTGGAGTCTAGGTACCATGGTTTTTGCTTGGAGGGGTTGGTTTTCAGTGGGTTTCAAGTGAGGAAGCTAGAGTTTGTTGGGTTTTGCTCAAAACCCATTGAGGTAGGGGTTTCTCATCTCTCTCTATGTGTTTGTGCTTGTTTATGTAATCTGTCACAGAAAAAGTTTGAATTCGTACCCTACATCCACGAATTTTTAGACCAGGTTTTATACCTTCAAATTTTATGAAAATTTTATGGGATGTTCCTCTATGAGTTGTATACGCTGTGTAAAAGTTTCAGATTAAAACTCCTTGAAACGATGTCTAGAAAAATCGTGCACCGAGCTGTGCTCTGTTTCACTGTTCTGCAGAATCTGGGTTTTGTGGTATTTGGTTTTTGGTGTGTTAGACCTGGTAGATCATCTCCTTATTTTCTGACATTTTTTTATGGAAGGTACATATATGAGTATACCAGGTTGTGTCAAAGAATTGGAGCCAAATATGAAGAGGTTATTTCTAAACAATTCCTGCACTAAACTGCGTTTTGGAAATCTGGAAATCTGGGCAGATTGTAGGGAACCACGTATCCTGTTAATTTCGTGATAGCTAACAAGTTTATTGATTACGGATCCTCATGGGTATTAAACTTTGATAAGTTAGCTATGGTTTAGTGTTGGAATCACTGAAAATGATTGAGTATGCGATTTTTAATGGATTTTTTAACACGAGGTTGTTCTGTTGTTGTTTCTGCTCAAATCTGGATTTCACCAAAATTATTTGGGTTACCTAGACAGCTTGGGAATTTTCGGTACTTTTACTGTGGGTTTATTATTGAGTCTACTATATCGTGTAAAATTTTAAGAGAGAGATTTCAAGTACAGAAAATATAAGAAATGTTTTATCGGACTGTGGTAGTCAATTCGCAATGCTGGCAGCACTGTCGCATCTCACGGGAACGACTATAATTTTGTCTAGGAAGCTTGGAATCTCAATCCGCCTTTTGATTCGGAAACTAGACTCGTATACCTTCGAAAATGTGTAAGGGTTTTGCCTTAGTTTCTTCTAGAAAGTAGCAATTTTTGATGTGAAGTTGATGTTGATTGAGATAACTCGTGGAATACGTATCGGGCACGCGCTTACGTGAAGTCGTTTGACACTTTTGGCAAAATTATGATGTTCGGGCGAAATGTAATCTTTTGAAAGAGCTTTTGAACTAAACGTGCTTTAATTCCCTATAGTATTACCAGTATAGCTGGGCATGGTGAACGGAGCCTGTGAAATCCGGCAGAGGGACTAATTCCCTATAGTATTACCAGTATAGCTGGGCATGGTGAACGGAGCCTGTGAAATCCGGCAGAGGGACTAATTCAAAAGATATTAGCAGCATAGCTGGGCATGGTGAACGGAGTCTGTGAAATCTGGCAGAGGGACTAATTCCCTGTAATTATATTTGGTTGAATTTGTAAGTCAATAGATAATGGAAAATAGGTCATTGGGTACTTGGTTGGACACGTGCGTTATAAGTGAATTAGGATGAACGTATAATGATAATGAGAATATGATTATGTGGCACGAGGCCCGAAAATGGTATGTCCGGAGTATGATGAAATGATTAAATGAAAGAGATACATGACACATGAGTATTCCGGACACACGTGACGTGTCGGGTACGTATCGAATATAATGATATGAATGTATATTCAATGAGAAGTCGGGTGCGTATCGGGTACGACGTATTGGTACTAAAAGTGACTTTAATAGATATAGTCCATCCTATGAGTTTCTTATAAGTCTTATACTTCCTTATGTGATATCCTTGTTCATTCTTTTCATCTGCATTTAGCATTGGTCATACGTGGGTACGTTTAGTACATATGAACACATGAAATATGGTGGATGCTTTGGAAGTTATTGGTCTTGTGACGGATATTCTTTATTAAGTACGCGTTGAATATTTGATTTTGACTAGTGTGAATTGATGGATGTACTTGGTGAAACTGAAGAGAATGCTGGAATGTTTTCGAGTTAGCAAACATAATGAAATCGTGACTATTAGGAAGGAAACAGAAGTTGAATGTTGAAAGCTGGGTATAAATTGAGTAAATGAGACAAATGAAGAAAACAAATATTTTGCAACTTTTGCTAATGGGAAATTATGATATTGTAGAGATGGACTTTACGATGATTGTTGGATACGAATGACTAGTGCTTTCGCTCCAACTTTGTTTATTTATAAGCGCGCCCAAAGCGTAGGGCTTAAGTCGGAGATAGCATAATACCGGTAAGACCGGATCGAATCCACAGGGACCGAACGTACCGAGCGTGAATATTGT
>JAXBDA010000185.1:77100-108368 GCA_036023075.1 Gaultheria prostrata | reverse complement strand
CGGAGATGCTTTTGATTCATTTGAGGATGTTGGAGAGCTTGGAATTGCACAACTCTCTCTTGATGAACCGGAGTTGGAGGCCGTACTTTTTACGGACGATGGTGATGGCGATGAAATTGGCGATGAAATTGGCGATGAAGCAATGGAAGTTTAGTGAAATGGAATGATGATTATAATTGACTAATTGTTGGCACTTGGCAATATTTTGGATAGACAAGGCCAATCTTTTGACTTTAGATGATGTTAATTACTCTTTTGTTTTTCTCGGCATGTGAAATGGTGAACTTGTGTAATTGAATTTTAGAAATTAAAAATTATATATATATATATATAAATATTATATTTTATATTTTTATATTCAACGTATCCCCCAACGTATCGTATCCGGCTTTTTGGAAAAATCGCATATCCGCATATCTGTATCGTATCGTATGTCGTATCCGTATCCGTGCTTCATAGCCTCCAGGGCTCCAGAATTAGTTGAGATGCATGCACACAAGTTGACCCGGACAATCGGTTATCAATAAAAAAAAAGAGAGAGAATGATTCCAGTGATCCATCCACTCCATTTTCTTTATGTTTATTTTCCTCGTTTTGTTTCTTTTAGAAAGCAGAGAGGGGGGAAAGAAGAAGTACTGGTGAACATGTGTCTATTAGACAGGCCGCTAACCCAACGAGGGTTTTCTCTATTGGTCAGGGGGTTCGCTCCCACTCTGGAGGTGTGAGTTTAATTATCGGGAGTAGGCCAACCGGTTGGAAGATGAAAGTCCATAAGGGTAGCCTCATGAGCGAGTCCAATAGTTCCTCTCCTAACTTATTGCTTTCTGTGGGTTATTTCCTGCGGCCAATCCTAAATAGATTATTCTCATTTTGTTTTCTCACTCCTAATTTGAATAATTACTAGGTTTCCTTAAATGCATTTCCTTTTTTTTTTTTTCTGATCAACCTCAAAAACATTTCCTTGATTGCACTAGTTATCCAATGGAGTAACTTTTATGGACTTTTCTTTTTCTTTTTTCTTGTCCAACAGAGCTGTTGGTAGAACCCAAAACACACACACACACACACACACAAAAAAAACTGAGAATAAGATACCGGCCTCTAAAGAGTGTCGAATGAAATATTACTACTATTTGGTCCTGAAACATTGTCTCGTGATACTTAAAGGCCACTTAATTAATAATCACTTGTGTCGAAGTCAAGACCTGGACAGAATTATTGGCAAGAGACCCAATTAATCCCAATGACAAGTGATATAGGTATATGAGTGAAAGATCTCATTGGACAAGATTTAGACGTAAACCCGTTTGGAGGCCCGGAAAATTGAACCGATTAAAGCATGAGCCCGTTTAAGTTGGTACTTAGGCCGAAGTACCTTTCGCAAGTAAACCAATCGCGGTATAAGGCTGAATTGTAAAATTTTCTTTTGGGATATTTAAAAGAGATTTTTTTGTTTTTGTTTTCTTAGCTTTTAGAATGAAAATTCGAGTTAGAAATAATCTCTCTCATGTGGATTTGGGGATTTTTTAGATTTTTGTCCTGTCTTGTTTAGCTATTGTTGGGTTTTTCAAGAGATGCAAATTTGACACCGTTGTAGGAGGACGAATGTTAAGGGCTGTTAAAGTTGAATGTGTCAAACTGCCTATCAACTTTCATGAAGATTTGACGTCTCCAAGTTTTGAACCATGCCTAACCAGAAGATCAACCTGTTAGGAGTTGAGCTGTGGCACTAGCGTCCAAGAAACTTCTCGAAGAGAAAAACTTGGATGCCGGTTAGGTATGACCACGTGCAGTGGCAACTCCAGGAGCTTGGAAGCGTGCGGTTATTCATAAACATCAAATACTTTTAGTAACCATAAATCAAATAAAAACATCACAGTAATGACAACTAAAATTTTTGGGTGTGGGTCTCGGGTGACTTTTTACCGGTGTGGCTGAGATCCTTTTAATCTTTGTTTCAATTCCAAATTAAGATCAATAAATTTCTTTTGCCGATAAAAAAAAAAAAAATCTTGTTTCAACAAAAATCTCATTTAAAGCTCAACTTAACACGACAGATCATCAAAAGAACAAAATGAGTGACAAGGATTCAAACGAACCCCACAAAAAATTAACTTTTATGAACTTTTAAGAGTTATCCAAAATTTAAGGGGTTCATTTATGAATATTTAAAAAAATTAATATGATAGTAATAAAAAAAAATTCCCGTGGGGTCGACTGACCCCACTCTCTATAGGGTGGGGTCGCCAGTGGCCACATGGTGTCCGATCGAGCATCTCGACAGTCCAAAAGTAGTTTAGACCATTGCCTAGACTGCAAGTAGAGAAAGATGAGAGAGAGAGAGAGAGAGAGAGAGAGAGAGAGAGAGAGAGAGAGAGAGGAAGATGTCTGGACCGTTAAAAATACTATCGGATGACAGAGATGCTCGATCGGACTTTACGTGACCATTCTCGACCGGCACCCAAGTTTCTCTCTCTCTCTCTCTCTCTCTCTCGCAGACTGTTAAATTTCTTGGAGGGTTCCAACCTAAAACCAATTGGCAATAGGTGGAGTAACCTCTAGAATATATTAACCAAGTTTGGGTGGCTTAGATAGACGATGTGGAATTTAAGTATTTAAAACAGACGAGCACATATTCTGGTGGACTTTGTCCCTTGCCAGCTGCCAAATTAGAACTCCCTCCGTCCCGGAAAGTTAGACACTTTCACTATTCCAGCCCTACGAAAAAATTGTCTATATCTTTGAATCCGTAATGTTTTATATAAGCAATATGGATCTCGTTTGATAGATTTCAATTAGTTCTTTTAAACAAAGTTTTGAAAATCACATAAAACATTATGGATTGAAAGATGTATGCAATTTAGAAATGACACGTAGTCCTAAAAGTGTCTAACTTTAGGGGATGGAGGGAGTAGTAGTAATTATTTTTATGTTTAAGAGACTTTAATGAGTACTGTTATGCCTAATCTCATCTTCAACCTCTTAGGATTCGAACAAAAGATATTGAAAACCTCATTTAATGAATGCACGTGGGAATTGCGTTAGTGGCGATTGCTTATCTACTTCTTTTGGTGCTTACGAAAAAATATTACTAGTTTCTAAAATCGTCCCTATAAGTTTTCTTGTGTCAATTTCATCCTTACATTACGAGTAACACATTCAATGTGACCCTTGCCGTATTACAATCGGTTGGTTGAATTAAATTAATGAAGTCAGCATTCAATATTATTGTACTCACTCTTTCTAACCAACACCACCAGAGTGGAGTGTCTCACCTAGCACCACTCGGCGCCAACTGATCCTTCATCCTGCGTTGCCTAAAAACACATTCTTAATTTCTAAACCCACAAAACCAATTCTCCCCCTGCTTCCTCAACCACCAGATTCACCAAAACCACACTATCACTGCACCATGTTCAGTATTTAAAGGTGAGTTCCCATATTGACTAAACGGTATTTTCGACAATTTGCACTTGTTTTGAAGACATGTTCAGTTTTCCGACTTCTCTCAAACCTATTAAATCCACTCTAATTCACCCCACCACCTCAAGAACCCTAAACCACCATTATTCTTGTATCAGTGCTCTATTGTCTACCAAATTCTGAAGAATTGAAATCAGTTGGGGCTTAAATTGTCCCAAACATATATGTGCTCCGTTAAAAGCCCATTGGTCTTTTTCTCTCCAAATTGATGCCGAAAAAACTTCAGTGACGAATTTAACACTGGCCTTGATATCACAGTTTTGAGGGAACTTTTCTTCATAGCTTTTACAAGTAAAATCTAAAATATGGTAGAAAATTGCAATAATTGGAGGGTGTGCAGAGGCTCAGGCCCCCGCTTGCAACCCTCTTAGGTCCACCCGCCCGTGAGAGTAATGCCACGAACGGCGATAAATGTGCATAGATTCGAACACAGATATGTTTATAACTGTCTGATACAGATGAGTCTCACATAGTACATAAATGTGAAGTCCACACAAACGGGATGATTCCGAACACATTTATATATATATATGTGCGTACTCATCGGTGTCCGTATGATTTTTGCTTACATTAATTAATGTACTTTTCCTCCATCTTCAACTGAGCGAAATGCTTCAATCATGGATCCCTCGTGATTTGCAGGCCGAAATGACAGTGAGAAGTAGATACACGAGAAAAGCTAAGTAGGAGAGATTCACAGAAATGATGACCCTCTCACAGAATCTACCGAAGTTGTCACAAATGGCAATCCATCCAACATGTGTATTTCCAAATTTACCGACGAACCCAATTGCCGTTGCAGCAGCACTTGCAGCCATGACCAAAGTCGTCATAACCTGTTGAAAAAAAAAAAAAAAACCCTCCAAAATCATAAATACATAGACGAAAAAATTGGAGTAATTTGTTTTCAAAAAAAAAATCTTGCAAGTACATTATTTTTTGCATGCAAAATGCACGGTCTCCAAGAAGGAGTAAGCAATTTGGGACGGAGAAAGTATTTATATCTATATCTATGTCTATGTCTATAAATGTGTGTGGCATACCTACTCATATGACGGAACTTGTAACTTAGTTATTAAAGTTTATAACGGTGTTTGAGATAACTGTGAAAACAGATTTCCGATAATGTAGTTTAGAATCTACTTTAAAAGTATATAGTTTAAATTTTAGCAGAAGCAAATAGTTATGTTTTGTATATGTGTGAGAGTGTGATTAAGTTGCAAATTATTTTGTTCTGATTATTGTAGAATATAGAAAATAATAACCTTTTAAATTTCTTATGATCGAAAATCAGGTCCCGAAAGCATCTCAAAGCCAACTTCTGCGAAATCATATTTTAGATTGTTTTTAGCCTCTATAGGAATCTTCAAAAACCCTAAATATTGTGGATTTTTTTTTTTTTTTTGACAAACACTATAAAAGTTAAATTATCAAAACTAATTCCTAGAACTTTCCGTGACCACGCGCCGTGAAAATTATGAAAATAATCCCACTCTTCCAACACCATATTGAAATTCATGGTTAATTTATTTAATTGATGGACAAGAATTAATGTTACCAAATCATGGAGGAACATGAAGAAGTACTTGTTGTTAGGGCCCGAGCAATTAGCAAGGATTCCAGCGGCAAACAAAGAAACCACAGAGAAGACACACGAAACTAGATTTGCAACAACAAAGAACCTGCAAATTAAATTTTGGTTAGTAAGGCCTAATGGTAAAAATGACACATGCATACAAATCACATGTACATGTTCTTTTCTACTATTAATTTTCTGAAAAACAGACCATATGTCAGAAAGAGATCAGCAACTGTGCACTGATTATAATTCACCAATAATTCATACATTCGTTCGAAAATCAGCAGTGCTATATGCTCAAAAAATGTACTCAAAATTTGTCCAGAATTTGAAATTAATGGCTCAAAGTCAAAATTTGGATAATTTTCTAGCTACATTTTATGGGTACTTAGTATTTTCCTTGGGAAATACCGCCGCACTCAATTGTACAAAATAATAAATGATAAAACAACATTTGTTTACATACTCACACTGGCAATTGTGTGAGTCCCGCACACTTATTGTATGAGTGTAAATAAGTGCATAAAGTGGGTGTGGTTATAGCATTGTTGCTCAACCATTATAGCATTGTTTTTCAACAATAATAATTGCAACCATTAAGGCTAAGGCCCCGTTCTGCTAAAAAAAAAACCAGTTGCAGTTTTAATCCAGAAACTACTTCATTCCACTAACAAAAAACTACCCAAAAAAATCAGTTTTGTTTTAAACAAAAAACTACTCCATTCCGCTAACAAAAAACTACCCAAAAAAAACCAACTCATTCCACTAATGCCACTAACTTGGGTTTTTTAGTTTTTTGGCTTTTTTATGTGAGCTCGAAAAACGCATTGACTTTTTGTGATTTTTTATGTGATGTATTGTGAGGGGATGACTTGTCTCGAAAAGCGTAATAAGCTGGCTTTTGACTTTTTGAGCTAGTGGAATGGGGCCTAACCTTTTAAAAAAAAAACAATTGGTATCATTAGCCAAAACGCGTCCTACTAATGTAAAATTACAAATTTGCCCTCCATGTCTGTCATAATTTTTTATAACGGAAGCAGATCAACATGTTTTCATTTTTTAATCATCTGAAAAATTTATTAAAAGACAAACCTGTGAGAAGATGAGATTAGCAAAAAAAATTGAAAGTTCTGTACCTATTCACGTTCGTGTGTCCCATGACTTTAAAAAAAGCAAGCATTTAGGAGTTGTTAGGGTACGAGGGCAGATTGGCAATTTGGTAACACAACTCAAAAAACCAAAAAAAAACCACTTAGCGGAACACCCCCTAAGAATGAATACCAACCATCTATGCACATCAGTGTAGATCAGCCTGAGCTTGCTTAGGAGTCTCATACAAATGATACACACCATTCATTAATTTCAAAATATATCTTAGAGAGGCCACGTTAGTAATCAGTTCAAAAATGGGCTCTATAGCACAGATGGTTGGTAGGGTACCCATATGATTATTGTAAGGTTTATCTCAAAATCAAGAGCAAATTAAAGAGTTATTAATTTTGCCTTTCCCATTGGGAATTGAATTTCACTCCCTTTTTTTTTATAATTGCACTCTTTTTTTTTTTTGGTCTCAGAGTGCACTTTTATGTGTAATTTTTCATTAAAAGACAAGAAAAAGTGTGCAATTATTAAATAAGGAGTGTAAAAATCATTTCGCATACCAATTACTAAGTTTTATGAAATATAAATATACATACTTGATAACCAAAATAAGATTTGAAAAAAGTGAAGAGTGAAATGGAGAAGATCCTATATAATTTTACCGTACTCCATACTTAGAGTAGCATATCCCATTCAAATAGAGAAAGAAAGAAAAAAAAAAAAAAGTAGACCATTAGTTGCCCCAAAACAAAAAAGAAAAGAAAATACTCATAACCAATGCAAAGGAAATGTCATATCTTACGTGAAAGCAGAGGAGTAGCTATACAGGGCGTCAATCTGGATGCCATATAAGATGACAGTTTGCTTATTGGTGATCATAACCAATGCAGCAGATAATGAAGCCACTGCTGCCAAAAATCTCAGGCAAAATTGGGTTGCAAATGAAGATTTTGGAGTTTTTTTGGGAGGTGGGTTTTGCATAATCTTCATTTCAACACCAGCCATTAAGGGAAAATGGAGGAAAACTGAATCAGAAACAGGGAAGATAGGGGGAGAAATTGCATGCAAGACAGATGTAGGAACTTTCTGAGATAGAAACGTGGGAAGGTAAGGTTGAGCATTTATAGATGGAGAAAGTTAGGAATGGTTTAGCGATGTGAGTTGATCAAAAAACCATGTCCTTTGTAGGTGGGTTTCAACTTTTGAGTTGGCACTAAAAACAGCAGCATTGCTAGGTATCCCGAAAAACTATCCCGAAAGTAAAATTCAAATTCAATTTGGTATTTATTCTGAACTATTGATTTCACTTTGGGATGGTTTTTAGGGTTGTTTTTCGGGGTATTCAAGGTTAAGTACCATATGGGGTTGGGCTAAATGGTTAGTACGAGTACTCGAAATATAATTCAGTCGTCTAAGGTATTTTTTCATCGTCTCATTATAAACTTCTATTAATTTGGATTTACATATTTATATTTTTTCTGTTTCTCTCATCTAGACGAAAAATGAACCCTTAGTGATGCTGAATATACTCCTTGCCAATCGTAGCACATCGGGAGATCTTAGTTTCAACTCTCAATATTATGCAATTCTTTGTAGATGGGTATTTGGTGCTTAGAATAATACTCCCTAGTTAAGTAGCTGGGTGATTTTAGCACCCCAAACTCTCATTTACTAAAAGTAGCGGGATGATTTTAGTAACTTGCTTTTGTAAAAGGAGAATATGAGACTGATGGCGGCATTTGTGAGTTTGGAGGAGAGAGAGAAATGGGTTTGGCGATGGTGGGACTGGTGTGGGTGGAGGAGAGAGAGAATGGTTCCTGGGAGGATTTTAAGAGAGTGGGTTGGTAAATAAGAATAGGGTCAATGATAGAAATTCTATTTCACCGCCCTTTTGGCCACTGGATGGTGTTTGGGCGATGTAAATTTACATTAAAAACTCACATAATATAAATTTTAATTTATTTTTCAGCATTAAAATATGTAGAAAAAAATAGGGAGTCCACATTTGTAATTTTTTAATTATCCAATTTTCCCCTTACATTAATAAATTGGGGCAATTAAGTAATTTGACAACTTGTCCTATCATATCCACCCTCTAAATCCCCCTTCCTAAAAAACCATCCAAACACCTCATATACAAATCCATCCTTTTTAGGTTGTGGGCTCACCCTCATAACAAATCTATCCTTTAATCCGCTCTCATTAAAAATTCATCCAAAATCATCTCCGGCATCCAAACGAGGCGTATAGGAATTATGCAGGGGCGGACGGAAGAGTGTGCCGGGGGTGCGTGGCGCTTCCACAACTCTAAATATTCATTTCTATTATAGTAGTAGTTTTTCACTTTAATTGAAAAAAGTTACTTATAGGTTCTGCCCCTGCAAATCTCTTAGATGAAAAAAAAAAAAATTAAACTAAGTGTAGATAGCGTAGAAAATGCTCTCTATAATTCTAAGTTATATAGAATTTTTTAGCCGTGTGTGTAAAATAAAATGATGACTACATATATATGTACAGACAAACTGAGACCTACCGAAGACCAATATATGATACTGTATGATATAAGTAATATTCCCTCCGTTCCTTTTCAAGTGTCCCTTTTGGGAGACGCATATTTTGTTGGACATAAAAAATGTATTTTCAAATAATTCTTTTAAATTTCTTTTGCACCAAATCAAAGTGCTCAGTTGGTTCATGAAAATGAAAAAATTACGGAGAGAAATAATTTTTTTATAGGTTTAAAAATGAACATATTTTTCTAGTAGACACTTAAAAAGGGACTGGTAGTGCTATAGAATTACAAGTGCGTAGCTCCGACCATCCGGGGTTGGTCCATGTTGGGCCAATCACGGCCGTCCGTGGTCGGCTCAAATCACATGGTTGGCGGATAGTTCAGATCACATGATCAGCCAGTGTGATCTGAGCCGTCCATTGCCGATCACGGACGGCCGTGATCAGCCCAACATGGATGCTGTCCCACGGATTCAGCTCGGACCCCTACTTACTAAGGTCAAATGTGTGGCTGAAGGGTTCCCACGACTGGATATAATACTTGCTCAAGTTTGTAGTACATTTTAGGGGTGTCTTTCTACAATTAATGGGACTAGCAGTTTTTTATTTTTGATCAGCAATATATAGTGCTAGTAGTTTGAGCTAAGGGAAATTTGGTCATTACTCGGAACTCTCCTTCCACATGCTGTGGTTAATAATTGGTGAACGTAGATACTTCTGGCCCATCAGTTTAACAATGTAGGCTAATTTATGCTAGTTTCAACTAAGTGCACAAATGAGACTTGTTAAGCTAAACCGAGACTAGGGTTCGAGCCTAGCGGTTATCTTCTGGTTCTCCTACGAACCAGACCAGGGTTCGAGTCTCGACAGAGGCGTTTGAAGTTTAGGGCTATGGATAACTTGTAGACCACCTCTGCACTAATCCCTGACTGATAAATATCGAATGGAAAAAAAAAAAAAAAAAAGAAGAAGCTTAACCGAGAGTAGTAGACTGTTTGAGCTCGATTTAAATGCAAAAAAATGAGTTGGAAGCATGGAACTAGGCTTTTGTTTCCTTTTCTTGAATGCGTTACAAAAAAAAAATTTGTGTAACTTTTTTTGTTGCAGGTGTATTGGTAGCCGAGTGGTAGACACCATTTATTTTCTTGCATTTGAGAGGGGTTACAACTAATTACGATACTGACTTTTTTGTCAAGGAAAAAAATGTACACCTAGCTACATGTTTCTGTTATCTCCATTTATTTCTCGTACCGGTCTGATAAGCCGATGTCAGTGCTTACATTTACTTCACAAGGGACCATGCGAGTAAATATAGCATTTGAGACATGGAGTTGGGTGATTCTCATAAGATCCAAAGAGGAGTCTGTTCAGATTAGGGTTTTCCAATGGGCGCCTAACTAGCTCACTCACTTGTTAGTGTCAATCGTGACTTTCCATTTGTACAATCTGCAATTAGAGTAGGAAAAGTCTACGAGAAGTGGACCTCGTTGTACCCATGTTCTTTTTTTTTTTTTCAACGCTCATAAGTTGTCTAGACCAGCTTACACGCACTTCGACTATTCCTCTCTATACACGCCGGAAGTAGGGGAATACTCCCAAGAGATTTCTCTTGTGCATTAGACAAGATAACTTGGTACAACAGATCCTACATGAGCTCTTATCAATCTGTAATAACAAGTTGGTCAAACCAGTATGCATGCATTTCGATTAATTTTCCGAGAACTCATCCTAACATCCATTAGCAGGTCCAATTAGATTGAGCAAACCAATAAGAGTTGATAGCGACTACTAAGTTAAGTTCGAACCTAAAAGTTGAGTCATTAAATTTTCAGGTTTCATGCCCTAACCACTATGCAGCCACTTGGGTTGGTAGGCCAACATCGAAGGCAGAGCAAGGGTGGTGGTGGGGTAGGTCCATAGGTGCCACACACACCCCCAATTTCAAGCCAACTTTTTTTTTTTTTTTTTCCGGCTAAGATTATTTGGTTAGACACCTATACCGGTTTTCGGACAATTTAATATTTTATACAGATTATGTAAAGATCTCTTTTTAAAAAATGAATGGTTTGCATTATAACAATAATATCTCAATGACTTTAATTTGAAGAACACAAGAGAGTTACGTCGCTCCAAAATTTTGTTTCCTTTTAAATTAAAAACCGTCCATGACAAAATTTGATACTAATATTCATATATACATAACCATCCTCTTTACATTTTGCGTACAACACGCTATAAGAAAAGTAGACTACATCGAACAGTGCTACTCCAAAAATCAATTCTGGCTCCGCCACCGTCAACATATATTCTATTAGTAACATTTTTATACTTGGGTAAATAGCCCAGACTGTAACATTCATTCCTAAGTTGTTTTTTTCTTATTCCACAAAAAGCAAAACACAGTACAGGAGAGAAAAACATACTAATGACAGCAGCCCTCTGGCATTGCAGACCTCAGATTTTTTCGAGGATTCTAACCTAAAATAAATTGGCAATTATGAGCCACAAGTTTGGATTTGGAATTCATGACTTCTGTTCATACTTCATGTTTTTCTTTTATCTTTTTCTTTTAACAGTGAAAGTACTTTCTTGGGTTAAATAGTGGTCCTAGTGGAGAGTCTCAACATATATAGCTTTCGGGGTTTGCTCCCTCTCAAGGTGATAGATTTGAAATCTCTCAGGTGCTATTATTTCTTTGGGGCCAGCTAATTGGGCTTCCTACGAGTGGACGTGTGATTGGACCTCCAATACGAGTTAAGAGATACGCATAAATTAACCCGACATCTGAGCCATAAAAAACACACATAGCTGCGGGGAATCGAATTATGAAACCGCTATCAAACATTTGATTACTCTGTATGGACTAAACCAGGAGTATCTGGTAGAAAAAGAAAATAAATAAATAGGAGAATCATTTGGCCATAGGGAATCAGTTATTGGGACACACCCGCTGTTGTTTTTCTCTATCCTCCACCTTGAGGTTGTATTCCGGCTGTTAGACTTTATCTCAAGTCGCTCGTCGAATTCACCCAAGCCCGATTAATATAATTTAGAGATTATTCCACCTACGTTGAACCACCATGCTCGTCAAGGCTTTCTTGCATAGGAATAAGCCACCTCCTTTCATTCCTGCAAACAAATTACCAAAAATGATCATCCTAATTATCTACGACCATGAATGAAGGAAGCATGGTAATGAGCCCAAAAATTAATTTGGGTCTTTGGGCCTGCTCTCTCTGATGTCTTTTGGCTTTGATTTGAGGGTATGGTTCTGTAGCAAAACGTCCCTGTAGCTCCTCGGTTCTTGGAGGTTTAGGGGGGGGCCACTGTTTCAGTGGTACTCTGAGAGCAACCACTTTGTGCATATTGGCAAAAGGTTAGGTCTGTCTCCAATCATTCCCCGCCCATACCCCCAATGATTGGTGACTAGATGAGTTCTGTTATTGTTGTTGTAATTATCTACAACATACGAAGCAAGGCAAGTGGAAAATTTGTAAGTTGCCATCACCTTTGGGGGTTTTTGCATGCTATATATTTGTGAAATGAAGGTCCATAAACCTTAAAAATGGCTTACAAGGATATTTTAGGCATTATACAAGCCGTTTTGGAGGGAAAACTCCCGCCCTTCTCTTTTCCGTCAATATTAAAAGATTTCTTAACGGTTGCACTTTTAGTCGAAAGTATGACGGGTGTAACCTAGGCCTGTCAAATCCAAATTTGAATCCGATCCGAATAGTTCAATTATAAATCCAAATCCTAAATTTCGGATATTCGATACCAACCCCTGGGCACATGAACTACGGCATCCAACTAGATTTCAGAACACCAAAATCTGGAGCAACATGGCTATCCATATGGGTGATAGGTATCCTTTAATTTACAGCGAATTCCATCGCAGCTGCATTTGCTCGGGCCAAACAATCCATGGAAATGGGTTTTTCAGATGTGCCAAGCAATCAAAGTCGCTTTACTTAATAGGTCTTTTGTCTTAGTAGAATTGAAATGATCAACTGTATTAGAAGTCCAGTTCAGGATTTAAGAAGACGTATGCAGATTTCCATCAAGTCTAAAAATTACTACCAAGCCACACAACCTTTTTCCCAAGAACATTTTTTACTCAATCTACACATACACATGTAAATTGCATTTCATTCACATTATATGCTCCAAGTGAGTCAGCCCTTGCACTTGATGGGCCTCTTAAAAATTGATAAGATGGCATTTTGAGAGGGACGGGCCTTATAAAATGGCTTACATGGGTAATATACGAATTATGTACGTCGTTTTGGAGGGAAAACTCTCGCCCTTCTCTTTTCCATCAAGTTTAACTGATTTTGTAACCATTGCAGTTTAGTCAAAAGTACGAGGAGTGTAAATGCCTAAAAAATAGAGTTCAGGAGGTGTCTCTGCAAATCAGGAAAAGTACAAGGGGCGTTAATGCAAATTCCCCTTCTTTAAATCTTACCGACAGAATTCTTACCGACAGAAAATTAGTACTAGATTGTTTTTCTAGAATTTTTACATTTTTTTATAGATTGCAGAAAACTTATGGTAAGTGATTCCTGACTTTGTTAGTAGAGTTGTGAATGCATGTTAGGAAAAGCCACTTGTGTTCCAATCGACATTGTTGTATTCTCTCCAGCCCCTCTGAGGTGGCCCCAAGAACAAAATTGCTGCCGAGGGAATTCGAACCTTGAGGTGCTGAGTCTTGATTGACCACTGCGACAACCCCTTGAGAAACCAAGGGAAATGTTTCAATCTCAAAATCATGTTCCATGTGCCAACTCCGGTAGTTCAAACTATGAATTAAAATGGTGTCTGTGGCCTCGTTTGGTTCGCCAAATTACGAATGCTAGTGCTCCAAGTTGGGATCAGTTAATATGGTGGTGCTTTTCAAAACAAAAGTTCAAAATGGAAAAAGGTATACGTTCAATTATCACGAGACCATCGTTTCAGGGATCTATTTGAGTGAATTCCCTGCCTATTGAGAGTTGCTCCCTTGACATTTACAAACAACACGCTAAGGAGATAGGATTTTTTTATTTTTATTTTGGTGCCAATATTGTATACATCAATAGAGGCTGAGCGGATTAATTAGGTGGTTAACAAACAAAGAGGATTCGACGTCTCTCCATAGACTTGAAACCCGAACTCCCTCTTGGAAGTGGTATGACAAGGTGGGGGCTAAGGCCACAGCTAGGAGATAGGAATTTGACAGCATACTGAAAGGGTGTTTTCATATATTAGGACACAAAGCGGGCTAAGAGTTTCGGGCCTGAAGTCAATTGGACAATGGTCCATTGTAACGATTCAAAGTGAACAAGACCGGAAGCAGGTGATACAAAAAAACCTAACCTGACGTGGGAGGATGAACACCTCATCAATCATCATGGTTTTCATTGGCATCCAACCGCTTACGCGTGCAATTCCCTTCGGGTTGTGGGTTGTGACATTGTGAGTAGCAAATCGTTGACTAGCTGAGAGCTGAAAAGACCACTGACACAGAGAACAATGTCAAATGCAGAGGAATCTGAGAATACAACACCAGTAATTCCAGTGAGCAGTAATCAAACCAATCAAACTCTGAAGTAAAAAATTTGCAATAGAAGATTTCAGTTAAAATTGTGAATGACCTACGATTATCGAATGGACAATATAAAGCACATGACCAGATCAAAGTGAATTCAGTCACAATGGACTACAATACAGGATTGCCGTAATTTACCTTCCAATTGCTCAATCAAAAGATCGAGGCCTTGTGATACGAAGAATTAGCCAAACAACCCACACTGTCCACCAACTCAGAATTGCCAAAACTGGTGAATTTAGTGCAATTTTTGTATCACTCTGCGAGCTGCCAACTGGACAAATGGTAAGCAATCTCCCTTGTGGCAGGAATTCATGATGTTTGGCACCCTTCCTCTTTTTTGATAGTCCCTTTTGGTTTTGATCCCTCTTCCTCTTCTTTGACTGCATTTGAAACGATTGGCCAACCAACGATGGTTGTTCTTTCAATGCAAAACTTCTCGCAACATGCCCCAAGTGGAGTTTTTTCACCATGAAGATACTTTTGAGTTCACCACGATGGGCTGTGTATGCACGGACCCTAGAACATAATGCATCCTTAGCTAACTTCTTCAATTGGGGCTGATATAGGACATAAGCAAAACATCAATTTAGACCATATAAAATAAATGTAATCATGTGATGTTGGATTCAAAATATGAAATGGATAAGCTAACATAAGACATAAGTAAAACATCACTTTAGACCATATTTTTTTTTTATAAATAATTAATTATATTAACGATAAGGTATTAAGGGAATGCCACCCGTATACAAAAGAAAACCACAACTCAAAAAGGCCCTATACACTTCCATGACAGTGGAAAAGCTCAAACCAGTCAAGAAATTGGTCAAGGGATGGATTACAGTTTCTCTTGGCCCTACCATACAAACTATTCACCAAAAATGTTTTCATCCTAGACAACGGTATCTCCACCTCTTCAAAAACCCTTGAATTTCTCTCCCGGCAAACAACCCACATCAACTTTAGACCATATAAAGTGAATGTAATCATGTGATCTTGGATTCAAAATATGAAATGAATAAATAACTGAACCAACTGAAAAGATGAAAGATGTTAATGGAGTAAATGGAGTCATGGGAAGCGGGACGCAATTTGGAGCAGCCATATGATGGATTTCTACTGCTTGAGCAGCCATATGATGGATTTCTACTGCTTAACCTCAAAGTTCCTGGCCCAGTGGCCAAACCTCATGTTCTAATATCCAAGGATGTACTAGTGATAATGTGATGAAAAACTGAATGTCTTACTGAATATCTGAGAATAATGGTTGCAATGCTAACACAAGCTTGAATAGAGAGAACCTAGAAATCTATACGTAAAATAGAAGATTGCAACGAGATATGATTTCATTATTATCACAATATGATCGTATTCCTAAAATAGATGCGGTGGGCATCAAAAGTTTGCCAACAATTCAGAGCAAATGGCTGAACGCGTTGTTTGAACTATTTCTGTGGCCCTGAGTGTCCAAAATGAGTGCCAAAACTGCAAAACGAGACCAATCAGAGGTCGCTGGACGTGAGATGTGCTGTGGGGATCTGTCGCTAGTTGAAGACTGGACGGAACCAAAGGCTGCTCGAAACAGAGAGAACAGATCTGGTGTTAGGTAGTGCTGAAAGACTGTCGGAAGTTGCTGTCAGCAATACCACTTCGCAGAGGAGAAGGAGAAGTCTGACCAAAGGAGAAAGAAGAACTTCAGAGTGCTATTCTGTTGGCGGCCGGTGCAAAGAACATATTTCTGATGCAGATTCAGAGGTTTGTATGCGACTGAGAGAGAGAAGGGACCTGCAAAGGATTAACATATAGAGGCGAAGGAATTGCAGATCCGGCAACAGTGGCCGGTGTGGTTAAACTGATATCACCCGGAACAATTGTGTATAACTTAAGAGAGAGCTATCAATTGAGGGAGGGAGAAACTGATGGCAGAGAGAAACTTATTTCAGATCCAACACTAAGCCTGGACAGAGGTCACCGGAGTGCAGCAATTCTGGGATGGTGCTCGTCAGTCGTCAGGAAGAAGTTACCGGTGGTCGGAATGTGCTGACTTTGTGGTTTCTTATTGCAGAATAACAGAGAGATAAGAGAGAAGAGAAGTCTGAGAGAAAGATTGGTAGACTTCTGAGAGAGAGAGCCGATTGCGATAGAATAACAGATGCAGATTGGGTTAGATGCAAATTGGTGGCTGATTTACATATGAGTGCCCAGCGGACAACAGCGAGGCTTAGGCCGCCCACCATAGATGAATTCCGACAATTCTGACAGGCCTAGATCTAAAGCTCTGATGATACCATGTGACATTTTTCAGAGAAGGGAAAACTGAATCTATTAGTGAATAATTGAGAATAAGGTTACAATGCTAATTAAACAAGCTTAAATAGAGATAAACCTAGAAATCTATACCTAAAAAGTAAAAGAACGAAATATGATTTCGATGTTATTACGATACGATTGTATTCCTAGAATAGAAGATACTATGAGATCATGATACATACACATTCACAGATAAATATGATTTGATTGGTGGCAATAATAACAAAGTCAAAATTGCATTTACATGCGAGCACATATCTACCCAAAGACTGAGATCAGATAATATGACCATTTTAATTCGCTTTCCTTGCCTGGGACTCCTTAAAATTACGAACTGTAAGAAACCGCATTGACCACAAATATCATAAAAGAAAAGGGATTGAAGAAGAAGGTGGGTATGTGTACTCTGGAGGGATAGCTGTTAAGCAAGAGAACATAAGTTCACGGAACATCCCATACCAACAACAATAAAAGAGATCAACAAAATTATTTAGAGGTAGGTCCACAAAAGACGGAAATTATCACCTCTAAATATAAACAAGATCGATTCAGGAGGTTCATACCTCTGCAATTACAAAGGATTCAAGTGTCTTCTGCAAATTAAGCACCCAGGGATGCATCTCTATGGAAACAAACTTTTTGACTATGTACTTCTAGCTGTATAAAGAGAAACTATCCAACACTTTGAGAAGGGGATACTCTGATAGTGACCCTCCATGTTTCTCCAGTTCTTGCAAATAATCCATCTCAACAGGTTGTAGAAATAACAACGAATCTCCCCTTTCCCCCAAGCGAGCAGTTCTTCCAACTCTGAAACGCAGATAAAAGATGTCCTTAAACTCTGTCCATTTTGAGAGGTAATCTTAACAAGCCCGCACATGACACATAAACTGGATTTTACTCTTAATAGATCAGGCTTATAACTTCCAGCGTAGCGAAATGAGCTAATAAATCAACAAATTACAGATACACAAGTGGCATATACGACGTTGTTAATGATAAAGACAATAACAAATTAGTAATGATTCTTGTCAACGGTCAAGACACTCAAATGGGATTGATAGGTCAA
Source organism: Gaultheria prostrata (assembly GCA_036023075.1). NCBI lineage: Eukaryota > Viridiplantae > Streptophyta > Magnoliopsida > Ericales > Ericaceae > Gaultheria > Gaultheria prostrata. The sequence goes on along the minus strand of JAXBDA010000185.1, from coordinate 90,725 downwards.
AAGACTGTTCTGGTGTATAAAGCGTCTGAAACACAGCCAGTGGCAAATACCAGCACACCCAATTAGTACCTAAATCATCCAACACAAGCACACACGTGCATGCATGAAGAGAATAGAACCTACACAGTAAGGCAAACTAAATTAAATTTGGCAGCCACAGGAGAATTTTAATAACAAAAGGTACATGTGCACATATTCAGTAGCTTCCCCTGGAGAATCATACTGTATAATGCATCTAACTTTTGGAAAATCCAAGCCTCTAGCAGCAACATCTGTGGACAAGAGAAGGGCTACTTTCTCCGTCTTGAAGGACTGGAATGTAGTTCTCCAGTCCTCATGTTTCATGTTTCCATGTAACCTAAACAATTTGCATTTCAGAAATAGTTGCATAGCATCTGCTTCTGATTGCATTTTGGACAGCGAAGGGAATTCGCTGAGCAGTGAATGGTGAAAATCGACTGCATTGCATGTTGAAAAGAACACCACAATCTATAAAGGAATGCATGAGGCAACATGACAAGCTAGAATAATGAATCATGCACTTAAGTAATACAACCTTCTCTAACAGGTAAGTTCCAAATGATAAAAATGATACTATCTTCCAGTAGGGAGGTATGTGTAATGGGCTTTGTCCGTAATGAGCTTTGTCCCAATGGGTGTTTCCTTGGTTGGCTCCTTGCCACTCGAGGGATTGGGTCTCAGACTAGGCACAGTATTGTTTACTTAGTTTAGGAATATGATGCCGTTCTCCTTGCTTATGTTAGTCTTTGTAACAATTCAAAGATTAATAAAAAAATTCGCCGTTCAAAAAAAAAAGAAAAACAAAAACAAAGTGAACTAAAACAAATTGGTGTTAGGGAGAGTTATAATTAAATCTTCTACAAAATTAGACATCACACCCGCAAGTCTGTTTTTATTGCAGTCGCAAGGAGTGACATTGTGTAACCAGACCCATAGGGGAGGGGTACTCCAGGCCTAACAATCCCTCTCACAATGACACTCCCACGATTTGAACCCTTAACCTCCTGGCTCTGGTACCACTTGCTGGATCGTTTTTCCAACATTTCTCCTAAAACCAATTGGTGTTAAGAAGGGTTTCAATTAAGTATTTTATGCATAGTTGTCAAATCGTGAATCGAATCGAGAAACGAAAAGGCCCGGTTACGAATCGTGAGTCGAATCGAATCGTGAATCGCTCCGATTCGGCCATTTTTTATAAAATGCATAAAAAATGTAGATTTCAAGTTAGAATCAATAAAAAAATTGTTTCATAAGATAAATTGATGATCATGTGGTCTAAATAAGTTAAAAAATTGTCAATTTAACAAGTAATAATAGTTCAGAGTGAGAGTGGGAGTGGGAGTGGGTCAGTGGGATATATAAATAGTTAGGGGTGAGTGGGGAATATAATATCATATATGTAGGACCTTGATAATATAATAAACATATATTGTGGTAGTGGACAAATAAAAGCTCCTTTGCCTGGTTACACTTTAAATCGACAACCAACAACAAGTTCTTCAGTTCGACGAAGACGATAAGCAGCTCTGAATTCTTCGACGTCCAGCGAAATCTGGTGGAGTTCTTGAAGCTCTGTTCTCTTCGATTGAGACCCAGGGGTGTGTAAAACCCCAGCTCTGTTTTCTTGATCGAGACCCACAGTTGTGTAAAACCCTAATTTTTTTGGACGACTTTGCCTGAATACCCAAATCGATCGACTCATATAGTTCGAATTGGACTTTCGACTCTTTGTATTGTGTAAAAAATGACATAAAAGCTCGAAATTTTAGTTTATTTCCGACCTGACCCATAACTGAAGTATGGACCGTAAAACCAAACGAATCGTACGATTCATGTAAGACTCGTGCGATTCTTACGATTCGAGAATCGATACTTCGATTCAGACCACGATTCTATACCAGTTGCGATTCCCTGTATCGGTTCATATCGTTTACTCCCCGAATCGAACCGAATCGTACGATTCGAATCGGGAATCGTACGATTTCGACAACTATGATTTTATGGCATTCGACATCGCACCAGCAAGTCTGTTTTTAGAGGGGTCGCAGGGAGTGGCATTGTGTGACCAAATACATGGGGGCACTCCAGGCGCAACAGAAAGATATGTTGATCATGATGTGGGACTCCAACTGAGTTCATAGTGACCTCCCTATTGTTAGTCAGTTGCGTTTTGTTGCCAGGCCAGCTTCTTGATAGATATTGTTGGGAGCACAATGCCACTTCCTGTGACCACTGACCACTCTAAAAAGAGACCCGTGGGTGCTATGTCAAATGCCATAAAAGACTTAAGTGAAACCCTCTCTAAAACCTTTGGTTCTAGAAGAGGTGGTGGAACTCAGTCCAACATTATGCAAACTGTTACTAGGAATCAAAGGAAATATCTTCAAATGTGAATAAGGTTGAAAGAGCAAGAATGAAAAAGTAGGTTGGTAGCTTAATCTCTTACAAAAAATGAATACAAAAATTAAAAGGCACGTGTGGATCTTGTGCTGATACCCACAATTCTTATGCTAGCTAAATTTGCAGAATTTATGCAAAGGAACATCTTTACAGAACGTGTAGAACAACGTGCAGTTTGGAAATAGAAGGATGGCCTTACCTTAGAGGATGTTTCTCGCTCAAAAAGAGACTTCAGAATAGATAGAAGGACAACAAGCCGCGAACCACAGGGCACTGCAGAGAAAATTCAGTGACAACTCCTAAACCACATCATAGAATCAATCAAAGGCACCATACCACACTGTCACATTTACCTTTAACATATCTCTGAAATAACTGAACTGGAACCTTATATTCTTCGTTTGAGGATCTAACCATCTGTTCTGAGTGCTCTAACTCGTTCTCCACATTAGATCCTAACGATTTTGAACCTTCAAGAGACGGACTCATTTGCAACATCTTGTCATCAAGACCAATCCTTATAGGATTTTCTAAACTTATTTTAGTAAGATTATTTACTTTGTCATTCAGGGTAGCTGACAAAACCAAATTTTGTCTCTGAAAGTCAGAAATCCTTTGAAATTTGCTTCTCCTTGCTAAGGGACCCGCTTTGCCTGGAACCCAATAGTCCAAGTATCTCCTCAATGTCTTTACCGAAACCTAATTCCAGAATCCTGTTAAGGTGCACAACCAAAGTCAATGATAAATGAAAGACCTCAGAGCGAATAATGAGGGAAAAAAACAAAACTGCATCTATAGAATGTAGATATTACATATCTGCTTCATCGAATATTATCCATTGCAAATTTGAGTACACGAAAGATGCTGTATTTTTTAGATGATCCAAAAGGCGCCCAGGGGTTCCAACAAGGATAGATATGCCTGGACCAATTTATAAGATACTTTAAAATAAAAACACTAGACCAATTTACCCAAAAAAAAAAAACACTAGACCTAACCTTTGGCAATATGCACAGAAATTAATTTGGGTCTCTAGGCCTGCCCTCCCTGATGTCTTTCGGCTTTGATTTGAAGGTATGGTTCTGCAGCGAAACGTCCCTGTAGCTCCTCGGTCCTTGGAGGTTTAGGGGGGCCACTGTTTGAGTGGTACTCTGAGAGCAGCCACTTTGTGCATATTGCCAAAGGTTAGGTCTGTCTCCAATCATCCCCGCCCATATCCCCAATGATTGGGGACCAGATGGGTTCTGTTATTGTTGTACTTTAAAATAAAAACACTACCCTGCTGTCACAAGATGCAGACAATTCTGGAACCAATTCGTAAAATAAGCATGTAGGAAATGGGCTGTTGAAATAACTAACAAGACAACAGTCAACCTGAAGTTGGGACGTCCAAAAGCTTCTCCTTCAAATAAGAAACGACAAATGAACAATGTTACCAAATGTAAAGAATAACAATTCAGTTTGAAGAGTTTAACGAGTACAAGAAATTCAACGACTACTAGCTTACTCCTTTTTCTTTTAATTAAACTAGAATACACCTGAAGTGTGGTTGAAATTAACTGGAAACACTGATCCAGAAAATTTCTATCCTCACAACCCAGACGGGGCTTTAAACATTGGAACTTAACAACTTGACAAGTCAAGGCTGCTAGAGGATTCAACATATTACGGTGCTGAAATGAATTCAACCATCAAGATTAAATCCCCAATCTGAAGTCATGACACAGTAATTAGGCATGATGACATACCTAATGCAAGATTTTGTAAACCTGCATGCATAACTCACGTACAAGAACCAACACTGATACAAAAATTTCAGTAACTATGATTGGTATAAGCACACAATGTAATGCACTAATGACTAAATAGAATAATTGTAAATTTCTCATGACTAACAAAAAGAAGGGGCAAGGATCTCAAAGCCTTATATATGTGTTAAAGCATCCATCTCAAACCAAATGGCAATGAGTGGAGTGGCCACCTTGCCTCGTATAATAGTTGTGGAGTTGTAATTGACCAATGCGGGACAAGCTCTATCAATGTCCATCAAGGAAGTCACTCATCCCTAGAGCCAAACATCAGCAAGATGAAAACCAATTGGATGATTATGCCAGAAACCACATGGAGCCCATGAATGTCCACTTACGAGTGCAATGTAGCTATTTCACTAAGTCCATAACTGCGTCCTTGTCCAGGAATAAATAACCCGAGATGCTCACTGGATGAAAAAGGAACAAAGAGAACACCAGAAGCTTTATTCTTTGTTTCCAGCTTGGAGAAGCATCTAAAAATCTGAACTGAAATTTGAAAGGAGAAAAAGAAAAAGGAAGAACCTGTAATGTCTGAGAAAATTTAGTACTTTTTACTCGTATTAGACTTTTTGAAGTTCTGAAAGCTATGTCCCACGACATTAGTGGTATTGTTTTCCTTCAAACTCACAACTGAGATGCTAGCCTTAACACTGGGACAACCAATTTGTGCAAAACAATCTAAAGAAGCAGATCATTATATTTAGACAACAAAAACACAGACGCATACACATAAGCCAAACATGAAGAGCAAGTGCATTTCCTTCTGTAGCGTAACACCAAGAACAAAATCCACCGGAAAAGAAAACTAATTTAACTCTTTCTTCCCATTCAGTAATAAGGTTTGTGGAACTTAGCTATCTCCAATGAGACACAAAAACTTCTACCATATTGCAATGGAAAATATACAAGTTGTTGCAAAAAGATATATGAAAAGCAGAGAAAAAGAATGTTATCTAGAAAGTTAGTCGCATAAACACGCAACATATGCAAAATTGCTTATGAAGTATCGCAACGTAATATTTCCCTCTCAAGAAACATAAAAAGGAGAATTGCATCAGAGGTTCTTGTTATTTCTTTCCAATAGAAAAATACATCTCCTTGAATACCCATGGTTTAACTCAAACGTGCAGTCATGGTAGAATTCACATCTACTATAATGGAGAAATTGCTGTCCTGACAGAAAAGCACGTACCAAAAGTTCCATCAGAATGCTGAATTCGAGGATCATACTTCTGCAAGTGATGGATAATCGGAGTCAAATACGTAACAGTCTTGCCCGTTTCTGCAGCCGCATTAACAAGACTGAATTTTCCATTGAGGAACAGAAACAAACACCCAACAAATCAGAAACAATTGTGAAAGAACTAACGGAAAAAAAAAAAACCACAAGAATGAGGGGGGAGGGAGAGTACACGTGTTTCCGGAGAGAATAACTGGTATTGCCTGAGCCTGGATAAGTGTAGGAGCTTCGAAGCCCATTCTATCTGCAGTGGAGCACAGAGCAGACACATGTTATTTTCATAAAAGGATCTTGCTAACGGGTGGGTATAAAAAAGTACGCTTATTGGGTCATACTTGTACTTTAAAGTACACATATACTCGTATTTTAAAGTACAAGTGGAACCCACAAATATAAAAGCAAATACATGGATTACTTTAGCACTCGAAAAGGCAGTTCTTGACACATGCTTTTGAAAGCTAATATACATCAGCTCATTAGAGCAACCCAAACAGTTTTGCTATAGGTACATTTTAGCTATTTTGGCTACCAAAGATCCACAAAATCAACCTCCAACAGCTCAGCTATACTCTTCAAGGTTTTGCTACAGTTCTTTGCTAAGCAGAAAAACTATGTTGACATATGCATAATAATCCAAATGTAAGAGCATCTCCACTCCTCACACAGATTTTTACTCAAATTTGAGTAAAAACATGATTTGGTATGGAGTACTCCAATGGGCAAAAGAAAATCGAGGCATAAATTTGAGTAAAAGCCTCATTAATGGCATTGTTGTAAATTTAATGGAGAGAAAATAGCCTTTAAAATTTGAGTAAAAATTTGGTTCTCACCAAATTTGGTGAAGAATTTGAGTAAAACCAAATTTGGTGAAGGATTTGGTGAAGGGGTGAAGAGGAGTATTTGGTATTTTTTACTCAAATTTAAATTTGATGAAGGATTTGACGAAGGAGTGGAGATGCTCTAACTTATCAAAAAAAAAAAAAACCCAAATGTACCGTCATTTATCACAATTCAAAAGCAGGTTCTGAGGTTGGAAAGATTCATTCTTTCACGGAATTAGCTTCTTTCACAATTTCATCTGTTTTACGAAATCTAACATATTACACATAAAAAAAAAACATGTGCACAGCACAGGTATGTTGATGGAGGAGAGGAAGAAGGTAAGAAGAGAGAGACCTCGGAGCTGGTCACACAAGTTAGGGTGGAGGCCTAGACTGGAGAAGGAGCAAGAAGCGAACACTTGGGACTCTTCTTCTGCCTTCGGCTCTTACAAAATTTCCTTGTGCTTTTAACAACAAAGTGAAAGTTATATAATCACTTAAATTAGTTGTACAATATAAATTTCACTCTCTAGCACTTTAAATTATTTTCAGCTAATCAAATACCAATCATTTTTTTTCCCTTCTCTTTTTTGAATTTTTTTTTTTTTATCATTTTCACTCTAACTGTACGGACACTAGAAAAAGAACAATGACATCTTTCATAGAGAGCTTACAAAAACTTCTCGATCTTATGTTAAGTATACCTTCCTAGTTCCTTGTATTTATTTGTGCTTTCAAATTAAATTTTAAATTACCAAAGGAAAAAAAAAACAATGAACGCATATTCACGGTTTCTCTGGAGTGCTAGCCCAATTAATTTCTTTCAAGCACAAAATCATATTTCGTAACCCAAAAGAATCAATAAAATTATACAGACACCAATGTGTGAAATAAATTTTGCTGACCACACCTATAATGTATCTAGAACAGGGGCGGACGCATAATTTCATTATGCGGGGGAACCGGATCACATGTATTAATAAATTAACAACAAAATATCATCCTCACAACAAATTTCATGGGACCTTTCCTTCATAATTTATTCAAACAAAATCTAAAATATAATATCAATAATGGAATAATTAGGAGGCCGCGGGGAGAGACCTGGCCCCCGCATGCACCCCTCTATCGACCCGGCCCTGAATGTTCTGGGTAATTTTCCAGATACTTAATTTATTTTTGTAGTAACGTACTTCCTCCAGCTTCAACTGGACGAAATGGTTCAAAATTTGATTTCCCTTGAATTGTTGGCGGAAGTGACAGTGAGAAGTAGATACACGACCAAAGCCAAGTAGGAGAGTCCCAAAGAAATGACGATCCTGCCACAAAATCTACTGAAATCGTCACAAATTGCCATCCATCCAACATGTTCATTTCCAAATTTACCCACGAACCCTATCGCCGCTGCAGCCGCACATGCAGCCATGAGTAATGTCGTCATAACCTGTCAAAAAAATGAATTCCAATATAACACTGAGGATCTTGAAGTTAACAACTGAACAAGCCCTCCAGTTACTTTTTTGAACATGTGACCTCATGCACGTATGTGTATTCGTTTCTATTTATATATCTTTATCTATATGTAGGTTTGTCACATGGGGGATTATAGTGGTGTCTGCTATAGCTGTTAAAACCGGTTTCGCATTAGTAATAACCTTTAAATTGTGTTAAATATTTTGGATTTTAACAGAAGCAGGTAATCGAGTTGCTTTAGCTGTAAGATTATGATTAAGCTGCAACAAAAGTTAGCCGTGTTTGTAAAAAAAAAAATCAGAAAATCAATCAATAATTAAATTGTATATAGCATCTTCAGATTTTAGATTGTTTTAGCTTCTATAGGAATCTCCAGAATCCCAAAATATTGTGAATATTTTCTCTTACAAACCCTACAGAAGAAAAATTATCAAAATTTATTTCAAGAATTTACCGTAATTTGTAAAGGCGTACTTCTATTGCACCACAAAACACACACATGTATAATTGACAAGAATGTTACCAGATCATGGAGGAACATGAAGAAGTATTGGTTTGGGCCTGAGCGATTTCGAGCAAGAATTCCAGCAGCAAACGAAGAAACCACAAAGAAGACGCATGCAACTACATTTGCAGTAGCAAAGAACCTGCAAATTCTTACGTAGTAAGTATTGAGCTAATATTGGTGACAGTGACATGTGCATGCATACAAAGGGCGTATCTAGTGCACGAGCTGTCAGTGGCGGAGCCAGGATTTCTATTCGGGAGGGGTCGAAGTAAGAGGAGAAACAAAATTGATAAAAATAATATATTGATTGAGCATATTAAAAATAGAGTTCAGAATTTAATTAAGTATGCTACAAAAATGTTCTTTACTATTATAATCCCAAAACGTAGTACAGTATTTTTTTTGTTTTAAAAAAGAAAATTTTAAAGTGACTACGATAGTGTTATTCCATTTAAAACATGTGGTCCATTGAGTGATAGCCAAGTGATGAACGCGCTATACTCTTTGCACTTGGTGAGGGTTAAAACCCCACCAACTCCATCCCCTTTCTCATAAATTAATACTAATAGAATAGGATTTATTTTGTTAAAAAAAAAACCTTTCATATGCATAATGGAAAAAAAAAAAAAAAAAACAGCCAAGGGTGGGGGTGGCCTTGGCCCCACCCAACCCCTGTATGGCTCCGCCATTGCGAGCTGTGGAATCCATTTACTGTTACATAATGTCATTTTCTACAAATTTTCTGAAAAAGTATAGACCATCGGATCGATCAGCTACCGTGACACAGATAGTTCGCACAATACCTAATTGGAAGTACCCTCTCAACCGTAACAGTTGCAATCAATAAGAATCAATAGTAGTAATCACTTAAATAAGGCGCAAGCTGTTTGATCGCTAAACAAGATCGATCATCGGTGTCGATTAGTATTTGGGAGATGATGAGGAAGTTATAAGCAAAATCATGAGTATGGGGGTCAATCCATAGGCTCGTCTGAATGATACTTGATCCTTCATCATTTCGGGGGTTGTGTGTTTTATGGGTGATGGTTATAGGCTTTGCGCGTTAGTTCCTTGGGTTTTACTCCATTTTGAGGGTTGGTCCTTGTTTTTATTTTGTGAGGTTTTGGTTTTGGGGGGGGGGGGGGGGGGGGGGGGGCAACGCATGGGTGTGCATGTGGCAAGCATGAAAGAGTTTTCAAAAATATATATTTTAATATAGACAAATTTGAGAGAGCGGAAATTGAAAATTGAAAGTGTTTGAGCAGAACGAGAATTGAGAACGCTAACGCAGGCTGTGTGATCGCGGATAACAAAGGATCCTGTCTCGCTTAGGTCTACACTTGAGTTAGAAGCAATTTGTCAAAGTGCAAGTTAAATACACTATGCTACAATAAGTAATTCAATTAATTCGGATTGGCAAAGCTCAATTTAAAAAACATATCAACTATCCCGTGCTATTGTTTTAATTGGGAAGTCGCATCTCCAATCAAATCAACGTCATTTAAAACTATTTTATGAATTATTTTTCTTTTTAATAATCTAATGGTCGTACATTATTGTTTCGATCGGTATTTTTCTTTTCTTTTTTCCTTTTTTTTAACTTTAAAAATATATTGTGTTGATCACATTGAATGCACCGGTAAAGGCCTAAATTGAGGTCAACTCTTGCTACTGTGTATAAATGAATATTAACACAATCTTCAATTTGTTTGACTTGCTTGGCTATTTTTTTAAAAAGGACGCTATTAGAAACGCTATTGCATAATTTACATTATGTAGGTGTAACATAACTATCTTGGATAATATATTAGTACAACAAGAATAGAATATTCCACCACTAAAAATATAAAGAAGTATTGTGTAGTCACATATATTCTTTCCGTATGAGTATTACGCCATATGATAATTTATGACAAACCTACTTATATGTAGGAAAATTAATAATCAAATCTTATCTCCAGCCAGAGTTGACTTTTCCTATAGTGTATAAATGTGTTCAGCTAAATTAGTATAGTGTTGTTTGATAAAAACTAAAAGGAAGTTGAAAACTGAAAAATTAAGTATTGAATGCAAACAAAAAAAATTAGTTAAAAAATTGTTAGACAAAAATATTGTGATGAATTAAAACAAACAGTTTGATAACAACGGAAAAGAATATTTTTTTAATCATATTATTGTTTGTTCTCTATTAGTTTTACTGGTAGTTGCTATTTGTTTGTGGTGGCAATTAGAGGATCATGACAGTGGATGCATGTGGTAGTTTGGCGGAAAGATTGTGATTATGGTTATAGTGGCGGCATCTAGTGGTTACACGAGAAGAGGTGGTGGTGGTGGAAGAATGGCAGCAACATGGTGGTGAAGAGATGGTGATGGTAGAGGAGGCGTCTGTGGTGACGATAGCACGTGACATATAGTCATGGTGGTGAAGAGGAGGTTTAATTGTAATGGTAGAAGGTTGTGGAGAGATGGAGGTGGTTGGAGCGGTGGTGGTGGCATTGAAAGATGATAGTGGTATCATGGTGCAATAGTAGAAGTTGGTGGTTGTTGAAGGATTGTACTTTGGTGGTTGTGGAGAGATCCTAGTAGTGGTGGTGCAGTCATGGTGGAAAAGATGTGGGGTGATAGTAATGATGAAGGTAGTAGAGAGATGGAAGTGGGGGTAGCAATGATGGTGTGGCGGTGATGGTGGTGGAGTATTAATGGTAGTGGTTGAGGCGATGGAGTTGTATTGTTTAATGTCGACATCGGTGGATTGGTTATGGTAATGGTGGTGGAGTGGTGACGATCGATGGGAGTGAAATTGTGGTGGGGTGTGATGGATGCGACGATGATAGACGGTGGTGGTTGAAAAAAATGGTGGTAAGATGTACTTATAAATCATGTTTAATTCTTATGGTTTTTTTAGCCTATATTTTAAGAGGGCAATGTGAACTGAAATATGGTTATCCAACCTACTTTAGCCCTATTTGCTAGCACTCATAAGTTAGTTTTTTAGGTTAATTTAAAATAAAGTAATAATAAGAAGTAAATTATTTTTTTTCCTCCAAAATCCATGATTGTATTTTAAGAAAAGACCTATGACACTTGCAACGATTTCCATCCGAATACAATGAAAAGAAAAATACAACCAAGCCTTTCAAACTAAGAATAAACAAGAAACATATTATAGGCAGACTAATGTTTGAATCCAAACATGAGACATGACTCCATTCTCACCGAAAATAAAGTTTGGGGCATGATGAGTGTGCGATTAAGACAAACAGTCCATTAATAGTGGTAGAAATCCCATTCAAGTATTACGTAGAGCACCAATGGAAACCTCCTCCATAGATATGTTATCTGAAACTAACGAAGGCTGACAGGTGGCGTGAGAGAATGTCGGCAAAGTCAGCGAGCCCTTGGCCACGAACAAATGGATGCCACTCCAAGACAAGACCCCGCTACCACGACAAGATCTGGGTGCGAGAAAGCATACGTCGTCAACCCACGCAACCCCGACAAGGACAATGTCAAATCCAGGGCCAAACAAAATTGTAGAAAAAAAAAATTATTAACCAAAACTAGGTCGATTCAAACCTCCGGAATGAGGAACTAGCTGGGAGAAATCCAAACTACACAGCTGAAAACAAAACTTCCTCCTTATTTTTCGTCGCAAGTCGCCATTCGCCAAACCATCACAAACCGCCTCCATCGCTCCGGTCTGAACCATGGAACCCGATCTACGCCGCCAGCGGATACCGTCGAAGTGGACCGGACGACCAAGGTCCAAAAAAAGGGAAACATGTGAAAGGCAAAGGGTGGGAGAAAAGAGGACACACTGAGAGCGGGAGAGATTAAGGGAGGAGGGGAAGGAGAGAAGGAGGAAAAAAGGGGAAAATGGACCGAACGACTAAGGTAAAAAATAACAAACAAATACGTGGAAGCCAAAGGTTTGGGAGAAAATGAGACACACTGACATAGCAGAGATATTAAGGGAGGAAGGGAAGGGGAGGTGGTGGATAGTTGTAAAATTGTTTATTATAGCTTTTTACAAGTTGTTAAAAAAGTATAACATGTTTGATTGAATAAGTTGTCAAATACTACTAGTTTTTTACTTCTTCCGTCCTAAATTTCTTATCTGTTTACGTGCATGCATGCCATTTTTAATTGTCTATATCTTTTAATCTATAATGCTTTTTAGAATTTTGAAAACTTTTTGATAAAACTCATCGAAAACTATGAAACGAAATCCATATTGAATATATATAACATTATACATTTAAAAATATAAATAATATTTTGAGATGTCGTGAATAGTGAAAGTGGGCAAAAATCCCAGGACGGAGGGGTATTAACTAAATGTCTAGATTGTCCTTAAACTTGAGTAAGAAAAACTTTAATCATTGTAGGATTATTAATTTTTTGGTTCATTATATTGACTATTGTAACAAAATAAAATAAGCACAAAATAAAGGCTTTAAAGTGGAGCTTAAAATAATCTAGCTGTTTTGGGTCAAATAACTTAAAAAAGCCGAATAAGTGATTATCATAATTGTTAACAAACACCATTTCTTAACTTTTTTAAGCAAATAAGCTAAATATGTTCAATTATAAATGCTAGCAAACGGCATCTTCAAGTGCTAAATTGAATTATCAATTTTGTGTATTAATCGAGATGATAAGTCAATTATGATGTCCAATCATTTTTATTGTATACCTGTGTATATGATCAGTGCAAGATTTGATAGGGCTTTGGAAAGTGGCACATTTGATTATTTTCACGATGTTAATTAGGTAGATCCTCTTTAGTTTTGAGTTCTAACTTTGTCCAACTTTTATTCAAATCATCTCCATTAATCAAACCCGTACATACTATAGAGCTCGTTCGGAAACTTCTAACATATAAAAAATCACAGTCGCCGGATATCGATCAATATATTTTCGAAACGCATTTATCTAGGAAGATAGAAACATATGTTTGGATCATTTCTTTATAGATGTATTCATTCGCGTAAAATTTTGGCATGATTGTAGTTCTCAATAAGATCTAGAAAGTCGACGGTTTTTATCATCAACGTTGACCGAGGATGTGAAACCCAAATTTTAAAACTTTTGAGTCCAAAATGGAGAGGGCCCTCTCCCTTATTGGGCTGATATAAGTGACAAGGCCGCACTTGATAGCCCTCTTTTTTGGCGGTGCCCAGACCAAGTTACAACACTCTAAAGAACCCAATGCTACAAGGAAAACTAACTTATGGGCCGTAAAAAGCTCATCCCATTAACTGAGCTCTCAAAAAATTAGGGCTTAATCCTGCTACATTAAAAGCAAGTGCTTGATCGCCGTAGTACTCCAGAAGCAGAGCTGCTGCTGC
>JAXBDA010000185.1:70000-77000 GCA_036023075.1 Gaultheria prostrata | reverse complement strand
AACTAACTTATGGGCCGTAAAAAGCTCATCCCATTAACTGAGCTCTCAAAAAATTAGGGCTTAATCCTGCTACATTAAAAGCAAGTGCTTGATCGCCGTAGTACTCCAGAAGCAGAGCTGCTGCTGCTGCCATGGTAACTTCTCTCTCCAAAATTAATTTTCTTCTTCTTCGCCGTAGTACTTCAGAAGTAGCCGCTGCCATGGCAACTGCTCTCTCCAAAATTACTTTTGCTTGGCGGTTGCAATTTAAACTTGTTTTTCTTTCAGGTAAAAATACTCAGGAGAGCCGGACAATCGCACTTGCCAAGTGCAAGTACTTCATTTTTCATATCAGCGATCTGTTATCTAAATAGGGCTAATAAACGGGCCGAACAGACGGAGTATTTGATTATTAAAGCTTGGTTTGAAATCTTAACGAGTTTAAAAAAACAAGTAGTTGTTCAAGCTTGGCTCGTTTATCATGTTAGCCAAGGTCCAAAGAGCTTTAATCGAGTCAATAACAAACTTAGAAATGTTCTGGTTTGTTTAGGTAAGAAATCTAGATTGCGAGGAGTCTATACAATTTCAAACTCGAGTAGTTTGGTTCGGTTATCATAGGATTCAGACCTGACTCTAAACCTAAACGAATTTGGAACCAGTATACATCCGCTTGAGCTAGCTTGCAAGTTCTATTTGCTCACTGGTTTATGTCACTCGGCTGGATCTTCTCTTAGTTGTGCGTTTGGGAGCTAATCTGGGGAGAAAATTTAAGTCTATCATATCTTGCCACATATGTTGTGATTTAGTATTACTTTCTGGCTTTTGCACGTCATCTCGGTCCCAAAAACACTGCGTATTTAGTTTTTGCATCCTTGTTCACTTTTTGTTCTCATTGTGTCTTTTTTGTGAAACGGGTTCTCATTGTGTCTTGTGTTGCTCTTTTTGACAGCTTGTAATGCCCAGGGCTCGGATCTCAGGGTTCATTTTAAGGTATAATGCTCTCAATGTTGTGGCCTCTCTGCTTTCTTGTATGTCTATCATATGTGTAATTCATAGTAAGTGGTGATCTATGGTGCTCACGGTTCTTCTGTCAGCACAGCCCTGTGATTTTAATGAGTAGCTAAATAAAGTGCTTTGAATTTTGGTTGTCTTAGATGGAATAACCTGATGAAAAAAGCAGGGGCCCGTTGCCATTTTGTGAACTGGTCTCTCGTAAACTTCAGGGAAATCAGTTTACATTGTTATTGGGTGAACCTCTTGATAACTAATGACTGAAGGTTCAGTAAATGATGTTACATTACAGAAGTATGATTTGAATTGATTTTGACAGCTCTCTAAGCTGGTAATAAATAGGGTTTAGCTGATGTAGATTTTGGTTTGTCTTAGATTGGATAACCTGATGAAAAAAGCAGGGGCCTGTTGCCTTTTTGTGAACTGGTCTCTCGTAAACTTCAGGGAAATCAGTTTACATTGTTATTGGGTGAACCTCTTGATAACAAATGACGGAAGGTTCAGTAAACGATGTTACATTATAAAAGTATGATTTGAAATGATATTGACAGCTCTCTAAGCTGGTAAATAGGGTTAACTGATGTACTAGATGTTGATAGAGAAAATAGTTCTGTTAGCACAGCCTTATGATTTTAATGAGTAGCTAAAGTGCTTTGAATATTGATTTTGGTTTGTCTTAGATTGGATAACCTGATGAAAAAAGCAGGGGCCCTTTGCCTTTTTGTGAACTGGTCTCTCATAAACTTCAGGGAAATCATTTAACGTTGTTATTGGGTGAACCTCTTGATAACGAATGACGGAAGGTTCAGTAAACGACGTTACACTATAAAAGTAATGATTTGTAATTATATTGACAGCTCTCTCAAGTCTTAACTGGTAAATAGGATTAGCTGAGGTACTAGATGTTGATAGAGAAAATAGTTATGTATATTATTCCTCGACCCTCGTAAACCGTGATCTGTGCTCACTGTTGTTCCGTTATCACAGCCTTGTGATTTTAATGAATAGACAAAGTGCTTTGAATTTTGATTTTGATTTGTTTTAGATTGTACAACCTGATGAAAAAAGCAGGGGCCTGTTGCCTTTTGTGAACTGGTCTCTCGTAAACTTCAGGGAAATCAAGTTACATTGTTATTGGGTGAACCTCTTGATAACAAATGACAGAAGGTTCAGTAAACGATGTTACATTACAAGAGTATGATTTGAAATGATTTTAACAGTTCTCTAAACCGGTTAATGTTGGGTTATTCCGAGAGGGTAGAGCCCGTTTAAAAAGGTGGTTGGCCCAATTATAATTTTTACCAATCCAGAAGTATGAACCCTAAGACAGATGGTGGGTAGCAGTATAAAGTTTAAATCATGCATTGTCGTTCGATCTGTTACTTTCTTGTGTTTGTTTTGCGGCCTGAATCTCAGTTGGCAAACTAACAATTCCAGAAAGTCTCAAAGTCTTCGAACTGGTGCTTCATCCTGAACGGCTTTTAGAAGATTTTGCAGCTGAAGTTTTGAGTCTTCTCACAATTTGGAAGACACTTTCTTCCTCTTTTTCTGTTATTTGATCTTTTACTCGACTCTCTGTATGGCTTTTTTGGTTACCATCAATGAGAAATGAGATTTCTTTGTGAAAAAATACTGTTGATTTGATGAGCAATGGGGAATGAAAATGTTTTGAGTTATGATACGAAGATAAGAAACGAAAGAGGGGAAGAAGGCATTCAATCACTCCATCCTTCCTGATTTTTTTTGTCCATTTTCACTATTCATGACACCTCTCGTTTGATATTCTCAATGAGTTCTATTGAATAAAGTTTTCAAAATTGTAAAAAATATTATAGATCGAAAGATATAGGCAATTGAAAAAGACACGCATACATGTAAATGGAAAAAAAATTCGGGACACATTTCGTTTTGGGTTTTGGAGGTTCCTTTTCCTCATAAACTGGTTTCTAAAAACGTATGTGCAGATTGTTTAACCAAAAACAAAGAAGAAAAATACAGATTTGCATGCCCCAAAATTGATAAGACGGTTACCATTCTCTTATCATCCTGTATTTACAGCCTAATCTTACGACTGAGGTCCCCCAAAGTTGTATCACTCGATCTTAGAGCATCTCCAATTTTTATCCATTTTTCTATCTATTTTGAACCTTGCTATTTTCCTTATTTAAATTTGGGGAGACCCAAATCCTTACTCATTTTTCTCAACATTTCTTCACTTACAAAAATGATAAATATACAACAACATAGCTCCATCATAACTCTAACACTCTCACATGGTGTGGAACCCATACATACTTGAATGTGAAGTGTCACCTATGTTTTGAAGGAAAAACTTAGAAACACTAGACGTGGGTTGAAAAAATGCAACGCAGGCTCTGCTGTCCCCATAGTCAGCAGGCCTTGCCAATCGCATTTGGAACCGTCCGTCTCAGCAATCAATTGTGTAGATTTAAAATAAAAAGGTAAAAAGAGAACTAGGGGAGGTATCCATAATTGTTAGAAACCTAAGGGGAGGTCAGTAAAAGGTAAAACATACATTCACATGCTCATACTCAGTTAACAGAAGTAACCCGATAACACTGATAGGGCAAGTGAGTGTAATTTCAGAAACTTGAGGGGAGGTGTATGTTGTAATAAAAACCTCAGGGGAGGTAAGTGAAATTTACCCTCATGTATGAAAGAGCATCTCTGATCCTAAACCTTTTTTTTAGGTCAAAATTTGGGTCAAATACCTTCGTTTAGGTATGTTATCTTTACTGCTATACCATTTTTTCTAACGCGAGGACTCTGTTGTCTCTATAGGTCAACGGGCCCTGCGAACCCCAATCCGGGCTGTTTATAAGTGTTTTAGTTGGTTCAGATTTAAAATAACTCTTCCCGGGAAAAGTTTTATTTTAAATCTATAATTTCTAGACACCTCCCCTCAAGTTTCTAGAAATTCAGTAACCAGACCATTCCGACTGGTTCTAGAAAATTAAAAACTGAAACCTAACCAATATATATGTAGAACCTGTCCAGATCCAAACAGCAAGACTAGACCGGTTTTGGTCGGTTCTGGTTCTACTTGATTAGCGTTGGAACACTTTTTCACAACACATGAAACTCAAAAGATTATTTAGAATTGGGAGCGCCAACGAACTCATAAAATAATTATATGATTTTATAAGATTTGAAACCAAATATGGTCCACATGATACACAAAGTATTTGACAATGTACCATCAATAAAACAACTCTTAAAAGTGATGGAAACAACCAATAAAGTAGCTTAAATAAAGAATAGAATAGTCTAAAAACGAAAAAATAAATTCACCAACATGTCTTACTAGGAAATTAAGATCTTGTTCTCCAATAGATTTTAGGTACATAAAATCTCACATTTTATGATACTTTAATCTCAACACATAAAATGTAAATGTCATTTTATGAGATTTTCATAAAATCCTCCTAAAACCTATAGGAAAACTACTACATTTTATCAGTTGGGAAAATAACTTCATTTTATCACCTCTCCATAAAATGCTCATTTTACGAGATTTTCATAAAATCTACCTAAAATCTATTGAAGAACAACGCCTAAAGTTGAAAATATGGTATTAGTAGTTATAGTAATGTATTAAAGACTTCCTAACAAAATAGATTTATACTTTAAATAGACATAAAAGAATACCATACTAAGGAAAATTTTTAACTTAACAAATCAAGATACATAATTATGTACGCATACAAATATATTAATATATGTATGCATATAGATATTAATATTATATTGTCCGGTTCGGTTCTAGTCGTGGGATTTAAATTGAGAACCAATAACCGAACTATAATTACTGGTTCTTATTTTTTCAGAATCATAACCAGACCAATGAACCACATAACCTAACCAAATAGAACGGTTCGGTTCGGTTAAGCAGTTATATCGATTTTCTTGTCCACCCCTAATAATTTAATCTAATTATTGGAGTTAATGCAATAGTTATTTAGTCTAGAATTTAATTTAGTTGTCCAACAAAATAAAGTTCACCTCATTTTATCCCTAATTTCTTGTAAAAACTAACCTTTTTTTTTTGCCTATTTTTTGAATTCCTAGTTTTAAATTACTATTAATATTTTTTTTTTGCCATTCGATATACATCAATGGGGGTTTAGCGGGGGGAGTTAGTGAGTTAGTCTAAAGGGGGTCTAGAAGCTATCCATAGCCCTAGACTCCAAACGTCTCTGTCGAGGCTCGAACTCTGGTCTCGCTTATGGAAGAACCAGGAGATAACCGTTAGGTTATAAGCCCTTGGTTAATTGCTAGTAATATTGAAGTTGTGAAAATTTAATTTCGGTAAAATTTTAAAGGTAGTTGTTACCAATTAGGAATCGAATCCATTACTTCTTTTTCAAATATGATTTTGTTGTTTGATTAATATACTTGAAATTTATTAGAACATCCTATTCATATGAGACCAAATTATTCTTTTACTTAAAAGTAAGAAGCTATGACCAAAAGCTTAAAAAAAGGCCACTAAGACAAAAATGAGCAAAAAAACTGTAATTTTAAACATACAGATTTTTTTGCTCATTTTTGTCTTAAGTGAATTTTTTTATTAACTTTTGGTCATATTTTTTACCTTTTGCATTCGTCTTGGTAAGACAACTAAATAATTCCAAACAAATTAGTCACATTCATCTTGGTAAGACAAATAAATAATCCCAAACAAATTAGTCAAAATAAAAAAATGAATGAGGACTACTAATCATAGAAAAATTAGGCCAAATATTGTAATAAGTTAACAAATAGAAATCTTTCCATTGAAAATGAGAAAGCAGTCTCACTGAATATTTTTATTTATGTTTTACATTTGATAAATTATTGTTCCAAATTATTACAACGAGCTTTGGCTACAGTTGATATTCAAATGCACAGTTTTTGGATTAATGTTATTATTACTTAATTTTTATGTCAAATATAATAACGTTAGTACTATTTAATGATATAGTCATAAGTTTGCAGTTGATTAAACATTATGTGTTAGGAGGAGTTTGGACTACACAAACTCATTTTTATTAAAGAATAAGGTATTTTCTTTGGTACGTATGTTTTTTAGGATTTAGATAAAAATATTTGACGTTTCGGATTCATGTTGACCAGAAGAAACAGAAAACAAAAAAACACATATCAAATTAGAAAAAATTCAAAAGATAAAAAAGTCCACTTAATTATCTAGGCTTTGGTCATATTTTTTATTTTTGAAATTATTTTTTGAGATTATTTAAATAGCTGCATATTTAAAGTTACATATCCAATACGACTAGCTTTGGAGTAAATTATATTTTTAAATGGGTTTAAAAAAAAATTGGAGCTATAAAGATTTTTTAGGGGTTCAAACAAAATCCCACTTGGTCTCTTTAAATAGTTGTAAATAGGTGTATTTTAAATTGAGTTTTTTTTTAACAGTATTTTAAATTGAGTTTGAAAGGGCATTTAGTTTACAAGGGTAAAATGGGGAATGACACGGAGTTAGTGGGTGATGTCTGCGATTTTCATCCAACTCAGTAACGGCAAACAAACGTTGGGGCAAAGTGCAACCGACGAATAAAAACCAAAGGGGAAGTCAATGCAATTTTGAAACGTGAAGGGTGGTATCTGTATTTGTGAGAAACCTCAAGGGAGGCAAGTGAAATTTACCATCCTCAAGGGTGGTATCTGTATCTGAATCTTTTTTTTCTCCCCTTTCACAGAAATCAGACATTGTCGATAGTCTACACGGTGAACCAGGCAAGTTCTCTCTCTCTCTCTCTCTCTCTCTCATGAAGTTCGTTGTACCATATACAGCATGTGATGTGCCGATTAAAGGATCGAAATCCAATTTTAGGGCTTGTTTTTTTCTTACAGTTTTTACCCTTTTATTTCGATCGCTCATATCTCGTCCCGAAGAAAAAAAAGTACTGGAATTAGTTTGCAGAAAAATTGTGGAACCCATGTTTCTAAGTTTCCGAATATGTTTTTCCTCAAAATTTATTCC
>JAXBDA010000185.1:0-65000 GCA_036023075.1 Gaultheria prostrata | reverse complement strand
AATTCTTCCGATGGATTTCTGAAAAGAAGTTTTTGGAAGGCTTAAGGATTCCGAGGTATCGCCAATCAAACACTTGTTGCGGCATTCGGTCTTCAGTCAATTGTGAGAGGATTCTCAGTTAAGATCGTTTGTAATAACCGCATGATATTATTGTGAGGCAATCAAACACTTGTTCCCGTGGTTTTTGCCTACTTATATATTGTGGTTTTCGCCTATTAGGATTTTTCCACTTATATATTGTGTAGTTCTCGTGATTTTCGCCTATTGTGATTTTTGCCTATTAGGATTTTTCCACTTATATATTGTGTTGTTCCCATGGTTTCCGCCTATTTAAGTTATATATTGTGTTGTTCCCATGGTTTCCGCCTATTTAAGATTTTTCCACGTATATATATAATAATTGTGTTCATATTTGCTCTTCAATTTTCAAAAGTCAAAAAATAACAAAAAAATAAGAGAGCAGGGGGCCTCGCATCAAACAGTTAATACTTATTGAAATAACTTTGGATTAGAATTGGGTGAGGTGCGCCAAACCTAGGCAATAGTGCAACACCAAGGTGACACATGAGGAACCCCAGAAGCAAGCTCCTGTGATGGGCCCTCCCCCTACAAAAATTAATTTAACAACATGTGAACCGATAGCTCACATATCAGATGTTAAACTGATAAGAACAGATACTACACTTGATCTTAGCCAAAAGGCCGAGAAAGGTATGAATTGATTAGTTGAAGGGCCGGTTATTTTATATCAATTCAGCACTCCTCTTTCTCTGTCATACTCGATGTGGGACTCGCTGCAAAACCAAAATCCCCGTTGTTTGCTCATGCACAAAGGATGATAAACAATCATGTGAACAAGGGAGAAAGTGTTGATATCAAATTCCTATCCGAAGTACATCTTTCAGATTGCAGGTGAGGGCCGGTTTGAAAATTGCTTTCTTCAACAATGCAGGCCGGCTTCCGATCAAACAACTGGGGAACTCGAACTCGGATAAAACCAAGTGTTTTCAGAGCTTGATATTGAGGGAAAGTCACATGCTCTTCTCGCACAAGCCCAGCAGCCAAACCGAAAATGAGCAGTGAGGCAAGCAGAAAGCTCTCGAATTCAGAAATCTACAGAATCCCTAATGGAGAGATTTAAGAAAGAAAAGCAGACTACCTATTGACCTTCTTGTTTTCTTGTTGATGCTCCCAATTAAAGTTTCTTTACTCTCTTTTCATTTTACTCCATTTTTTTTGTACATAGCACCTATAAGCAGAGAGTTTTTGTTTAGTTTATAGGTGATGAAATGAGCTATTCTCACTTGATTTTTGTCTCATCTGTTTTCGGGTCCGAAAATGCTAAGTACCCCAAATATCAAGGATGGAGCCAAGATTTTCGCGTAGTTGGGACGGGCTATCTATGTGGAGGAGGGACGAGTTATACAATTTGATAATATATACATGTTTTCAATATAGTAGTAGAGTTTTATCAAATTGTAGCAGGGGCGACAACCCCTACTAGCCACCTCCTTGCTCCATCCTCTCCTAAATAGCCCCCTACTACCTATTGATCTCTTTTTACAAAATACAAAACCTCATAATGCAAAATCCATAATGTAAACGACCAAACGTAAAAAGAGATCAATAACCTTTAATTAGAGTTTCCCTGGTTGAATTTTATTGTCAAAGTCTGGTGATATAGATTGGGTGTCTTAATTGTCACATAATCTTTCAAAATGTTTGGCGCTTCCGTTCTCAATCCTCACACTATGCTCGCATTATCAATTTCCGCTTTCGTAAATTTTAATAGTTTGAAATGTAATTTAAAGACGCTCTTACACTCGCGCTCCTGCACGCACACACGAATTAGGTGATTTTTTTAGGTCCTAGTGTTTTGATTTTCTTCTTATGATGGGGTCCTAATGCATGTTTGGTTGTCAATTGACATTCATACGAATTACGAAGGTACGAAACAACAAATTTTAATGACCACTCGAAAAACTTTATCTCCCACTGCCCTTTCATTCTACTTCACTCAACAGCCATATTATCTCCTCTCTCTATTTTTTCTCGATCTGCATGTTTTTATTTTAACTAAACGAAGTTTTAATAAAATTCAAATAATTCCATCTGTTTTGGGCTAAAGGACGGACAAAGGGGCGGTTGAGCCCGGGTGACCACCCTATCCAAATTTCAAAATTTCTTCAAAATCTTAATAGTTTTTTTTTTTACAAATGTCAAAATTATACAAGTCCCCCAAACGTTTTTTTGAAAAGTTTAATAAGCATCATCGTAAAAATTGTATTCATCTATATAAAAATTAAGCTCAAAGTTATTTTATCTTTTAAAATTGATATGGAGTACAAAATTGTATTCATTTGCATTATATATGTCTACATTTTTGTAATTATATAAATTGATAATTACCTACGATAATTTTTTGGTATGATTTTTAAATACGAATCTTGACTTTCCATATATCTAAAATTCTCTATAATATACTAGAGAATCCTAGAGCAGTCTGTGTGGGGTGGTGTCCAACTCTCTTCTCCTTGACTTTATACTTTTCCGGTGTAACTTTCACTGCGACTGAACCACTCTTACTTTGCCCTACAAAACCAAGAACCACGTTAGTGCTTATCTGGTCTAAGTCGACCAGAAGGCATTCTCCTGACTAAGTCAGTCCATGAATGAGAAGGCGAAAGGCATGGCTTTGACGAGGAAAAAATGGCATACTTGTTAGGATTTATCACTGTATTTATAGGAGTGTCTTCATGTTGAGGGTTAGGATCCCTCGTGCCACCCTCGTGATGGGTGACATTGCTGACATCCTGTACCCCAAAATCAACACTTGACCACCACTTCCTGACGGTGTAAAACTTGATTTTCACTGTTAAACATTCTGGGTGGGAGCGAGGTATATCGACTCCCACTTGAGTTATCGCCGAGAAACAAAAAAATATGCTAGGTCATGGGTGGTTAGAACCCCTAACCAAGTCCCCGTTTAAATTCTAGTTAAATCCCGTTTTCATTAAGTTAGGAGGTAAAGAGAGAAATCACCAAACAAATCTACACTCAAAAGTTGGCCGTCTTAATGCCGAAACACCATTGTTCATCTCGATGAGGGAAACCAGAAAATCAAAAAAAATATAAAGCAAAGCTGAAAAATACCTCATGTAATGCCACACTAAAGATACTACTAAAAGACAGCTTTTTCTTCTTTAATAGAGTACATTGTTTTTAACTTGGTCTACATTGTAAAACATTTGCAATTCATTTCGTTAATATGAACAACGAGGCCTCAATATTACCTGAAGCTAATTACAATTACTCATATGCATATTTAGAACGTGAACACCAAGGGGTTGACTTGGTGGTCAAGATCTCAAGGTTTGGGAGCATTTCTAATTCTTAATCATATTTTACAAATACAAATCGAAGCACAAATTTGAGTAAAAGCTACATTAATAGCATTAGTGTAAAATTGGGAGGGGAGAAATAGACTTTCAAATTTCAATCTTCGTCTATTTGAGTAAAAATTCGAGAAAAACTTAATTTGGTAAATGTTTGAGTAAAATAGTGTAGTAGATTTTTGTAAGCTTTTACTCAAACTTTGAATTTTAAATATGCTCATCTCCAACCATATTTCATTAAATTCATTTCTTCATTTTTGTTCTTCAAATTTTCAATTTTAAGGATTTCTGCACTTCAACCACATTATATTTTTTTCTCTTAATTGATGGATCACTTTTAATTCTCTAAACATGAAGAACCATCCATTCAAATGAAAAAGAACCATCCATTCAAATGAAAAACATTCTTCAAATCAATTGGCACTATTCACATTTTCTAAAATTTCCACTTTATTCTGTATATATCATTTGACGTTCAAATTTTATTACAATTAATATCCTTTTTGGTGTGTGTGTAAAATATGTGTATTCTTCAAATTATTGTTTTTAATTTTCTATATAATTGGTACCAATAGAAAGATATAAACAAAATCTATAAATGAGATATAGGGTATGTTAAAAAAACTGGTGTAGGGGGTTATAGAGGGAAGTTTGGAAAGACATCCATCGTCCATATCTCCAAATTTTTCTCAATTTCTCCATTTTGGAGGAGAAATCAACTCCAACCCATCCTCCAAGAGGTATTTTGACATCAATCCTCTATTTTGGAGAAAAATACTCCCTCCGTCCCAAAATGATAGTCCCTTTAGGGACTACATGTCATTTTCTACGGCTTATGTCTTTTAATGTGAACATCAAAAAATACATATTATGAATCTTGTTTGATAGATCTTAATTAATTATATTATACAAAGTTTATAAAATCATAAAAATTACTATAAATTAAAAGATATAAGCCATTGAAAATGACACGCAGTCTCAAAAGGAACTACAATATCATTTTGGGACGGAGGGAGTGATGCTCAACCCATCTTCTATTTGAGAAGAACTGTACTTTCATCTTCGGATTTGGAGAATGAAAAAAATTTGTCATCCATATTTGAACGAATGAAGACCAAAAAAGTGTTACCTCCAAAAACACTTTTTTGGAGGCAAAAATATTCTTTGGTGGAAATAGAGATATGAGTATGGAGGACAAGTTGGAGATGTTCTCAAGGAGAAATGATGGAGATTTGTTCAAAAAACCTCTATTTGAGAAGAATTGTACTTTCATCTTCGGATATGGAGAATGAAAAAAATTTGTCATCCATATTTGAAGGAATGAAGACCCCCAAAGTGTTACCTCCAAAAACACTTTTTTGGAGGTAAAAATATTCTTTGGAGGAAATAGAGATATGAGTATGGAGGACAAGTTGGAGATGTTCTCAAGGAGAAATGATGGAGATTTGTTCCAAAAACCTCTATTCCTCTGTTCCGGTGTATTTTCGGCCATTGGATCGCATAAAAATTTTAAAACAAAAAACATACAATCGAATGATCCAAAACACTTCGGAACTAAGGAACACCATTTTTTCCGGAATAGGGGATCTCATACGAAAAAGGATAGAGAGATGAAGAATTGTGTTGGAAACGGTGTAAGATGTGACTTTCTTCATTTTCACATTTTTGATAAAAAAAAAACATTATTTTGCTACAACGTTAATTTGAAAAATGGGGTTGGAGTTTCTCTCTTAAGTTGTTAGGTTCGAAACCTCTCGGGAGCTATCATCTCTCTAAATAATGTAAAATTTACCCGGTCATTAGTCGATGTACGCACAAGCGATCACGAACACGTATATTTATTGTGAGTTTTGAGACAAGTTTTTGGGAATAGACAAGTTGTATAGGGTTGCGTAACTCTTCGTCTTTATTCCAATTTTTTAACAGTTGAATCATTTTTTTTTTACTTTTTGAATAAAGGTACTCAATGTACATCTACAAAATAAAAACAATTTGATAAAAAAAATTATAAAAGACAAAAATACGGATGCCAGTTTTTAGAGATTAACAATTTTTCTTTTTTCTTTTTTGACGTGCCAAACACTATAATTGATTGCAGGAGATCCTTTGTTTTAGGAAAACCACGATCACCTTGTTTGGATGAGTTTTTGAGAACTGGTCTTGAAAACCCCTGTTGAAAACTAAAAATCTGGTGGTTTTCAAAAGTGTGCATCAGTGTGTTTTTTTGCCTTGTTTGGTGATTTTTGAGAACCGGTCTTGAAAACTCATTTTGCTTTTCTGTCTTGTTTGATGATTTTTGAGAACCGGTCTTGAAACCCCTTTTGAAACCGAACAAGGGAGAGTTTTCAAAATCCGGTTTGGAAACTCTAAACGAACAAGCCCTGCTGAGGCATTTTTGGCTATTAGATCACTTCAAAATAAATCAAAATAAAAAACCAAAAATACACAATTTAACGCTCAAAAACCCTCGGCACAGAGACATATAGAGTATGGGCACAGAGGATCTCACCCCCTCATCGACAGCCAAACAAATAGTACTACTTTCATCTCCGGCACCTTTTCTCCACTCCGCTCCGCTTCACTCTCGCTCGAAAATGGCTTCCTCCCGCTTCCGCCGTAACCCCTACACCCCTTCACCATCGGCACCCTCCACCTCCTCCTCCTATCCACCCAATCTCACCGTTCCACCACTTCACCCCTATACCAACCTCCTCCAAAACCCTAGCTCCAACGCCGCCAACCCCCTCCAAAACCCTAGCTCCAACGCCGCCAACCCCCTTCAAAACCCTAATCCCGCCGCCATTACACCACCTCATCCAGTAGACGTTTACCTCTCCACCTCCACCCACCTCACCCGCCAAGAAGTCCTCGCTCGCCGGGCCCACAACCTGCGTCAGCTCGCTAGGGTTTACAAAGACCATTACTGGGCCATGGTGGAAGAACTCAAGGGGAAGTTTAAAGAGTACGTTTGGAAACACGGTTTGAGTCCATACAAGGAAGAAGGTGGTGGTGCTGGTGATCAAGAGAATGATAATGGTGTGGAGGTGAATAACACCTCTGCGCTGTGCGCGTTCAATGGGTGTACGTTGAAGGCAATGGCTTTGACGAAGTTCTGTCATCTGCATATTCTTTCCGACTCGAAGCAAGTGTTGTATAAGCCTTGTGAATATGTCATTAAGAGGTTGGTTTCTATTCTCACTGCATTTCAGTTTCTTAGGTCATTTATTATAGGGTCATTTGTTCTAGAGTGTTGTATGAGGAAGTGGTTTGGACTGTAAACTAAATTTACAGGATCTAGAACTATCGTGTTTTTCACATGTCTATAAACAACATAAGGTAGGAGTTATACGAGCGTAATCTTACACACCCGAATTTATCAGTACAGACACGCATTTGAGTGGTTCAATCTGCACGGACCGCACCTACCCATCACGGCGGGTAGCAAATGAATTAAATCCAATACGGGTTTAATTTTCTCCCATACTTGCCAAATGGGCTTATCAAGTAGGTGGGTAGGGGCGGAGCCAGGATTTTTGATAAGTGGGGTCAAAATTTCGAGAGCAATTCACATTTTCAATGTGCTAGAAAGAAACAATTAGTAGATTAAAATAAAAAGTAGGTAAATGTAGCTTCGATTTACAATTGACCCCCAACGACTTTTCATACTTTGCCCTCTTATTTTGCGGATTTGTGGGAGAAAACAAGGGAGTTTCTAATTTCCAAACCTTTCAATTGTTTGGGACAAGTAAGGAAGTTTAAAGTGGCCTTAAATAAGCAAAAACTTGCCAAAAACTATACCTATCCCTAGTGAAATTTGGAAGGAAGTGGCGTCAATTGACCCCATCTGTCCATTCCTCTCTCTGCCCCCGAGGTGGGGGTTTTGATGTGCATTTAATGGCCATGATGTTAGCCAAATTCTTACATTCTCCCACTTGACACATATGATCACTTACATTAGGGCTCGATCTGGTAACATACTGCGCACAATAGTCCATATTTAGCTTTGATTAAATTAATCACAATCATAATACTATCACTAAACAAACTACTAATGTGAGTCATAACGGTTCTACATCAATATATGACATAGTTCCTTCCATGTACCACAACACTAGCAACTTGTTTAGTATAGCAATAAATATAGAATATACTTCATAACGATAATGTCTTTTGTAAGAGACTATTCTTGTTATTCATCATTCGCAAAAATGTACGTACACATTATTAACAGAAAATTATATCAGAAACACATTCGTGAGATCTCTCAAAGTGTCAAACAACATTGTCATCATAATGCAGTCCATAAGTTGTAGACGTTATGAGTTTAACTCAAGACTCATTCAGTTAACATGGAGTATTTATTAAACGTCTTGGCATTAACCCCTTTTTAAGTGGATCTGCAACCATAAGCTTCATGCTTATGCCTTTAATGACACTAATTGTTTCTGAAATATTTCTTAAAGAAGAAATGGTGTCGACGACCCCAAGTCTTAAGATAAAATTCCCAACTTCAATCCATGAAGTATGGCCTCAAGGCTCAAAGCATTGCCATAATTCTAACAACAATAATTGATGAAGAAATATCGATAGTTCCTTTATAACTTTTGTTTGCTTCTTCACGTAAGAAGACCAGATAATCAAAAGTATACTTTCTACTATCAACTAGTGCCACATTCCATTAGATAAAGTAGAGAGAGAAACTTCCAAAATGGGATACAAAGAGCAAAGTTCTAGATAATTTCTATTCTTAAAATTATAAAAGCTACCAAATGAAAGACTCACACCCCTATTTATAGACCCCTTAACACTAAGAACACAGAATGACATAAAGACCCCTAAATTTATTGCATCATCAACGCACCAACAAACTCTGAATCTTAGTAGCTAATAAACTCAAGATTAATAGATAACATAAATGTGAGCATATAATTTGTGGTTTTACAATTCATGAGAAAAAACTTTTATGTGCAAACAACAAATTTCATTATTGGTAAGCAAAATACCATCAACATACATATGTAAAAATTTAAACTCTCATACATAAAATATTCTTATTTTCAACTCCAAACCATTAAGAGTTACCTATACTTTTATATCAAAAATATATTCTTGTACTTCTCATAATCATTCAAAATAACAAATCCCATGTTCATATGAGATACTCGTAACTCTATCTTTTGTGATTGTTCTACAGTTTCTTTATTGGTGACGATCTCAATGTGGAGTGATCGACAATAAATTTTGTTGTTCTATATCATTATGTTGTTTAACAACGGTAAAAACAACAACATCGTTGTAAGTTATTGGTAAAGGAACTTATAACCATATTACGTGGTTTATCACTCCCACTGATTTGACCATTCTCTAAGAATCTGAATGACCGATTCCTAATTCTCGTACTATGGTTAGAAAGTAAAACTCATACCTGTTGAATTACTAGAATAACTACTAAGGTCATCACAACTTGTTCTAAAATTCAAATTGTTTTCTTGTGAATTCTAGCTGCTGCTGGACAACCATAAACATATAGGTGTCTTGAGTTTGATTTCTTTCTATCCATAGTTCAAACGGTACATTAATACTGTCTTACTAGAAACTTGATTTACATGAATGCAGCAGCAGTCTTGAGAACATCTATCACACCACATAATGGGTATATTTGAATTACAAACATACTTCTAACTATGTCTACTAATGTATGAAATAGACCTTTTATGATAGTTATGGCCTATGTCCTACCTGACGACTAGAATTTGGCTCACATGATGGCCATTAAATGCACATTAAAACCCCACCTACTTGATAAGCCCATTTGGTCAGTATGGGAGGAAATTAAATCCTTATTGAATTTAATTAATTTGCTACCCACCGTGATGGGTAGGGCTGTAAACGAGCCGAATCGAGCCGAGCTTTAGAATATTCAGGTTCGTTCATTAAGTTTTTAAACGAACTCAAGCGGAGCTGAGCTCTAACTCAATGAAAATTTGCCGAGCCGAGCCTAAGCCGAGCTTGTCTAGGTTTGAGTTGAACTCGAACTTGTTCACGAGCGGGTAAAAAATGTTAGATATTTATGCTCTTATACAAGTTTAGAACTTTAAATAATTTTTTTATTTTGAACATGCATAAGTCCATAGATATATAAAACTATAAAAACGTATTAAAATTTAAGTTTATAATACTTTTATAAGTTTATACATGTACAAGTTATAAAATTTTCATTATGTATATGTTAAAGTTTATAAATATTCGAGGTTATTATGAAATTTTTGTAGGATATACATATATATTCCAAGTTTGTGAGCCTAATCGAACCGAATATTGTCAAGTTCAGGTTTATTAAACGAGCCTAAAATTAAGGTTCAGGTTCAGTTCGTTTAGTACCCGAATCGAACTCAAACAAGCCTTAACAGAGTCGAGCCTCGAATAGTCACGAACGACTCAGTTCATTTATAGCCCTAGTGATGGGTAGGTGCGGATTGAAAGCTTAAAAATGAAAATGGTCTTCTCTCTGCCCATGAGTGTTTTCCTCAGTCTATTTCCCATCTCCCAAAGTAATACTGAGAAGAGTAAAGCAAGGGTCAAGAAAGAAAAATCATTCTCCTCTAGAAGGGTTTGACATTATGCAATCAACTATTGGATTCGATAAGTTTTTGCTTGAATGAATCTATGAGGTAAAAGGCTTCTCTCAAGAATCAGAGGTCGTCTTCAATCTACTATTGAATCACTCAAATGCGTGTCCGTACTGATAAATTCAGGTTTGTAAGATTATACTCGTATGATTTCCGCCTCATGTTTATAGACATGTGAAAAACATGATATTCTAGATCCTGTAACTCTAGTTTACATGTGGTATCAGAGCAGGGTTATGAACTTCATGTTTTTTCCATTGAGATAGATCGGCAAGCTTTGATTTTCTCTGTGTAAAATATGATGTGTTGAAGAGATCAAATAACTTCACTAATACTATTTTTTATTTTTTATTTTTATAAATAAAGAGAAAGTATGAATAGAAGAAAATCATGTTATGATCACCTACCTCAGATTTGTATCATGCCCGCTTACATTGAATCTAGAACATGGCTTCATGTTTGATCCGTTTCTGCGTGTATATTGTCTAAGGTGTTCTTGGTAAAAGTAGAATCACATGTTTTGACAAGGGTAGTAGGTTGTAGCTCACTGATATATTTGCTCTTGATTTGTTTGGTGGAGACTTTTGGAAATAAACAGTACTATCATGAAGTAATAGTAAATAGATCTTCAGAGACTACTTTTAAAGAAACATTGTGCCTTAAAACATTTTCATTTGAAAGTAGTAGTAATCTAAGTGTTGATTTTCTCCTAGTTTGACGTGAAGTCTGAGCCATAAACGGTTGAAAAGTCATGAAGTTTGGTCTGATTTATCCAGACTTGGTTGGTAGGTGGCTTTTTAAGAGTAAAGGTCTATTACATATTGTCAATCGACAAAGAGTCAGTTGTTAGTCTCATCTGTACAAGTGAATTAGTTTTGAAAATAAGAGAAAATTGATGGTGATGACGTTCTGCATTTTAACATGTCTTGGTATTAGTTGTGTCATTACATGGCCTCGTGGATATGCATATTGTATTGACTATTTTAATATACAGTACCTGGCTAAATTTTTTCCCATATCAGTAGAGTACTGCCACAACAGTAATGAATTGCTCATGGACTTTCGCAATATAAATGTGTTTATCTTGTACTGTTTATTTAATGGTGCAAAAGTGGTTACTTAGATTTGTAATCTATATTAAGATACGGTTGGTAGTTACCAATGTAACCCATCCGAAATGATCCATGGATTTACAATTGATAAAGAGAATTTTTATGATTCAGTGATTGACTTTTTTATTGTGACAATGAAATACTGAATTAAATTGGTATTCACCTTTTGGATCCTGTGAGGCTGCAAGGGTTTATGCTGGATCATATGTATTGTGATGAATAATTGCAAATGACTTATCAGTCACCTTGTGAAGTGAAAAATTACTACTCCCTCCGTCCCCTAAAGTTGGACACTTTTGGGAGTTCCAACTTTTAAGAGAAAAAAATTATAATATTATGAAAACTCAAACTTCCAAATATTACCCTTGAAAAGTGTGAAAAGATTTTTGTCTCATGTGCAAAAGTAAGGGTAAAATGGAGAGTTTACCAAGATTTGCTTTTGACTTTTAAAATTGGACAAATTTTATGGGACAAGTAAAAGCATGAAAGTGTCCAACTTTGCGGGACGGAAGGAGTAATTAGACTGGTAATATACATTATGATAGATTTGATGGCTACCAAAGTGACCCAATGATAACTGTTTGTAGATATCTAGTCATGTTCTGAATTTTTTTTGCGAATTGTTCGTTATTCACCTTATGACCATAAAGGGTTACTATCTTGATTTGAATCCAAAGTGACCGAATCATAATGATAATAGATATCAAATCATATTATAAGACTCTCATTGTGAATACTGAATAATATAACTTTCACCTAATGTCCATAGAGAGTCACCTTATGGATTTAACTTTATATACTGATACAGTGGTTGTCGCCAAAGCGATTCAACTGGCATGTTGATAGATGTTAATCAAGTTATGATATTTTCATACCTATTATGATCAGATGTTAAAATTGTGATTTATTATAAATCACTTAATGGTCGTGCAAAAGTCGTTGTCTTGATTTGTCACCTACATTATGACACGGGTGGTAGTTGCCGAAGTGACTTGTCCGGAATGATTTGTAGACGTACAATCATTTTATAGAATTTTAATACCCCTCCTAGGTGTTAAAATAATGACTTTGCAAATCGCAATTCTAATCACAAGGATATTAGGTTGGCCCAAAGGTGCACCATCTCTAAGCGATTGGAATAGTTGTTTTGGATATTAACGATTAAGATTGGTACGTATTGTTCAAAGGTTACGGCCCTACTTAATTTTGAGTATTTGACAATTAGTTTTATTGGTGACCGGGAATTACCATAATTGCTAATAGTATGCCAATTGATTATTCCCAAAGGTAGATCACGGTGGTACTACTCCATCCGTCCCTTAGTTTTGGTCCACTACGGGACAACGTGCATTTTCAAACTCAAATAAAATGTATTTTCATAATTAAGTTTGTAAATTTTTTTGCAACAAATTAAAGTGCTCATTGTGCTCTTTAATTTGGTGCCAGAAAAATCAAAAAAAAAATTATGAAATTTTTTTATGCTCACAAAAATACACGTTTCCCAGGGTGGACCAAAATTTAGGGACGGAGGAAGTATTAATTGTTGTGATGACTTATTGTCAAATTATCGAACTCAAATGAATGAATGAATGGAAACTAGTCTTGTTCTTATTGTTGTGTTGATCTAGTAAACTAGTCTAGGGGGTTTACAATTTCAAATGAATGAATTTCTCATATTTGGAAGAACAAGACTAGTTTTCTTTTGTATACTGGATCTTGATAAAGTAATGGTTTTGAGAAATATTCTACTATTTTTAAACAAGGCAAAATGAGATTAATTTTACTTTGGTGAAGTATGATTTTTTTTTTTTTGAAATGAATAGGCTAATTTGGCCTTATTTTCATGCAAATGTTTACAGTGTACATTATCAAGTTTGTTTTTACCAAATTGGTAATGTGTAAGGATTCATAATCTCTGTAAAAGTACGATATTAAGCAAGTCCATTAAAGGGACATTATAGCTAAAGTCACCACGATTATGTTCGATTTTTATACATGTGATGCTTGAGAATGCTATTAAAATGTTGTATTTAGCTACTCAGCTTAA
Organism: Gaultheria prostrata; assembly: GCA_036023075.1. Lineage (NCBI taxonomy): Eukaryota > Viridiplantae > Streptophyta > Magnoliopsida > Ericales > Ericaceae > Gaultheria > Gaultheria prostrata. The sequence continues at coordinate 51,817 of JAXBDA010000185.1, read as the reverse complement.
GTACTTGAGAATTAACGTAGAGGAGGTTTGAATGAGACATGAAGTAAACACCACATAGTGCTAATGAGTCTCCTAATGATCCTAGACTGAAAAGAAAGGAAGAGACAGCGATATTATGTCACTTCTGTAAATAGTTGAGACATTAGCATAACGTTTGTCATAAAAGTAGGAATGATTCAAAAGGAAAGAGAAGTATCTTAAGCTGCATTTTCGAATCTATTCTACCTAATTAGAGTTCTTTCAAATATCAAAGGACTTGATTATGAGCTATTACTTATATTTAGAGTAGGAGAAGATTCCATATTTCTAAAACACTAAGCAAAATGTTTTCTTTGAACGTTTTGTGGAGAATTTTATATTGATGGGGTTTTGTGAGTATTTAAAAGTTGGTCATCATTTGTTCTTATTTCATTATTTGTGTTTGTTTCAAACAATTATGTTTCCTTATAGTTTTACGAATTCAATTTCTCTTCTGCTATCTTTCTTTTGATAGCTTGGAAATAAAATTTAATTAAGGTCAAAAATACCTATTTTTGTGTGAAGGTATTTTTTGATGATTTGCACTAATTAAAGTTTGAAGACCGTTAATCGAAAAATTCTCCTTGTCTTGCATCTTAATGTTAGTTTGGAATGTAATCTTGTGAATGGTCATTCATCTTGTGACATGAAAGGCTGAAAAATAATTTCAATAAGTGATTGACGATTTTTTCCTAAACTACGGATTAATCTCCTTGTATGTCGCTTGCATTAAGTATAGCAAACCAAATACACATAAAAGTTAGTCACAAGGATAACGGGCTTCTTAAGGTGATTCATATAGACATGGATCTTTGGTTATTCCATCTTTTGATTCAGGGACCTATTTTATCATTTAGAGGTGACTTTTCAAGTTAAGTTACATTTTCTATTGCATGAAAAATTTCAATTAATGAATACTCTTAGGCTGTATTTGGATGGCAGACATCTTTAGGGGGAATGGAAATATGATTCCCTAACTCTAAGATTCCCATGTTTGGGTAGTGATTGAATGGGAATATGATTCTTTATCTTCTAATCCAGGAGCAATCAGATTCCTGAATAGAGGAGTCTCATACCTCCACTACCCCTTGGGAATGTGAGATTACGGAGTAATCTAATTGCTAGGGCAAAAAAGAAAGTTTAATCAATACCTCTTATACCCCTAAGATTTTTTCACGATGATTTTTTTTCCTTGCATCCCAATTTTCCTTCCAACCCCAAGCCCAGGTTGATATTTTTCCCTCTTTCTATTCCTGTCTTCTTATTTTGCCGTGTTAATCTCTTCTAATATTTTGCAATCTATTGCAAGCCTCCTTAGGAATAAACCTAGTCCTCTATTTTCCTGCAAATCAGTTGCAATAATATGACCTCCTTAGAATTGAAAAGCGGCCATCTCCATATGAGCAATTTGCAAAGATCAGTATGCTTTGGCTAAAAATAAACCGCATCATCTTTTTTTTTTCCTTATTCAATTTTTTTTTTTGGCATTTGTTAGATTTGTGTCGATTTTTTTTTTGAATTATTGGTTGGTCACGACGAGAGGAATCTAAAAAGTCAAAAAAAAAATAATTTTTTTTAGAAAGTTCACTAAAGACAAATAATCCAAATTTTTGTGGATTATTGGATTATTTTTGTCTTTATTCACAAAAATTTTAGTTTAAGTTTGGTTTATTTTTGTCTTTATCCACAAAAAGTTTAGTTTACTTAATAATCATTTACGCTTTAGATTCATCTTGTCGAGACGATCAATAATCCACAAAACATCAAAGCAAAATTAACAAATGCAATTTTTTTTGGAATAAAGACAAAAATAAACCATTTGATTTATTTTGCTAAAGCACCAATAGACACTTAGACATAGAAAATGCCTTTATCTGCAAAAAAATGATTACTTTCTTAGTTATATGGTAGTAGGTAATTAGAAAGTTTAAGATTTTGATAGATTAATGTTTTAGTAGTTCATTTTTACAATAACCCTTCAACATTTTTAAAGTTGTTTAATTGTTTGCTAGTGTTTTAAAAGTAGTCTACTATTGTTCAACTATTGGCATTCGGGAATTGTGATATTTAATATTAGCTTTGAAAGGGTATTTCAGGAAAAATGAAGTAAAAATGCATTCCATGCCTTAACTTCGAATGGTCAAACCAAACACTTGAATAGAAACGTATTCTTTTTTTCCTTTGTAACATTCCCACATGAACCAAACACATCAATTGGATTACCCATGTATCACATTACTGGGAATGGTATTCCCAGGAATAAGATAGCGATTCCTGATCTTTGATTCCTGCTATCCAAACACAACCTTAAGGCATTCATTGTTGAGGAAGAAAAGTAGATAGAAAATAAATGAGATAGTCATCAGGTAGGACATAGGCGATAAATATTATGAAAGGTCTATTTCGTACATTAGTAGACATAGTTAGAAGTATGTTTGTAATTCAAATATACCCATTATGTGGTGTGATAGCTGTTCTCAAGACTGCCCATTCATGTAAATCAGGTTTCCAGTAAGACGGTTCCAAATGTACCGTTTGAACTGTGATAGGAAGAAATCAAACTCAAGACACCTGTATGTTTAAGGTTGTCCAGTAGCGGCTAGAATTTCTAATTCACAAGAAAAGAATTTTAGAACAAGGTATGATGACCTTAGTGGTTATTCTAGTAATTCAAAGGGTATGAGAGATACGGATTTAATTTTCTCCCATACTAACCAAATGGGCTTATCAAGTAGGTGAGGTTTTGATGTGCATGGCCATCATGTGAGCCAAGTTCTTACGCCGACCCATCGTTGAAGTATTGGTATCCAGTATAGAGTTATGCGTTAGATAAGCACAACTTCCCCGTAGGGCCGCATACGTCTGCCCAACTAGTCGTATAGGGTGGGTGCTTGCTGTTGGGAAGGGGAATTCATGCACTTAATTAGCATGCTTGTCAGGGGAAATTATAAAAAGTCTCGATTCAGAGGAAGAAGGATCTGTTCCCATGTAGTCGTATCGATCGCAATTTCCCAAGAGAGAGAATCTCACTAGTTGGAATAGTGAGATTCTCTCTGGTCGAAACTGAATATGAGCAATCACGACCTGAAAATAGAACCGTCATCCAAATTAGTAACCAACACCGACTCGGGATTCTCTTCATCTAGCCGATAAACTCCATCCACAATATCTTAGCGATTTGTAATACTATGGGTGAATAATTTGTTGTCGGTTTATGCTAACAGTTCTTTAGTTTCTACAATTATTAAAGTGCGTCATTCGTACGTATTGTGTCTTGTCAAGTTTTGCTATTTGGCTTGCAACGGTGCTTCCAGGAATTTTTAGCAGTTATGACACTTGAAAATTCTATAGCATGGGCATACTTATGACTTTATTCGTTATCACCCATAGTATTAATGAACCATAAGCCTATATTATTTCCAAATTCTCAAATACTTTGCAAAAGTAAATATCTCTATATTGAAACCATGGAGAAGTTTGCTTTACCTCCTTATTGTTTTAAATGATGTGCACATGAATTCATTGTCATTGGGAAATAACCACTTCACTCGTTGTAGTTTGTATACAATGTTTACCGAAAACTGCTTGGATCAAGCCCTTCCCGTTTATTTTTTTGACGATTCCTCGCGGGGCCCCTTAAAAACACATTTTAAAAACATTGAGCTGTTCGGATCGTCGAAATTTGGTCCGGAGAGTCGAAAATACCCCTAGGTCCACATGGAAACTTAAACACAACTAATGTCACTCTGTAATTTTGAAGATACCTAGGTACTTTATCTCGATAAAATAGTTTAGCCCCAAATAGGGGTACAAGTGGCAATTTTTACAATTTGCAATGATGCACTTTGTTAACAAATAACGAAGCACTAGATGGGTAGTTTACTAATGACAAGAAAGTAATATGGGTTCATAACGTCTTTCTAGTGATGCTAAATCAGCCAAATTTTTCTTGAGAAATGAATTTGAGGTTGGTCAAGAGATTCAAGATTCCTGTCCAGTGAGTGGTGTCGCCCCGGCTGTGTTGATTGACTATCAGTTTAACTAGCCTTTCTTGATTCTGTTGGATTAGTTTCCAGTCTTGCTGCTGATATTCTCTCCTTGTTTTGTTGAATTAAGCTCTAGTTTACCTGGTCGACAATTTAGTCAGATTAGAGAGCATCTTAGTTAGTAGCATATCTGTTCATACTATGATACCTGTGCATGTTCTTCCAATTATGTAGTCTTATACAGCATCTTAGTTAGTAGCATATCTGTTCATACTATGATACCTGTGCATGTTCTTCCAATTATGTGGTCTTATACTTTCTCTTGGCTGTTCCATCTTGATTTCCTTTGCAAATTAACAGGTTGGAAAAGACAATGACGGTAAAGTTTGTGTTGTAGCTCATGGTCTCGACTTTGCATCATTCATTCTTGGGTTTTTGGTGGTATGGTTTCACTCGTAGAATAGTTGGTTCTTGGATTAGCTTCAGTTTATAATGAAATAGCACCTGTTAGCTGCTTAAAATGAATATTTGTACCTGATTGGCCAGCTTGTGTAAATGGGCATCATTACAAATCTGCATTTCATGTTAAAATTCGGTTACTTGTTTCTAAGGTTTTAGGCTTAGGTGTAGGATATTCAGTATGCAACCAGAATGACATAAAACTGCTATTACTATTTGACAGTGCAACCAGTATATAAAAGAAAAGGCCTTTACATGTAGTGCAACCCAAGACAAAACTCACTCCAGAGCTTCTACAAAATCCAAGAATTGTTTGTTTTTCGTGGTTACTTGGTAGCTCTATAGCCAGGATTCTGAAACAGTTAAGAAAAAACTACCCAAATATGATGCAGGTGTTGGTACGAATGTACGATACATCGTTCAAGAAATACATTTTCTTGATTTTTAGTATTACTATAGCCATAGATAAAAACTCATGAATGGGGATATATCTTTGCAATTTGCTAATACAGAATATCTATTTTTAGGACCCTCAATTATGCATAGTTCATATTAAAGTTCGATTTCAGTACCTTGCTTAAATTGTGCATTTCTGTTGTCTGTGGATACGGGAGATTGTTTCTTTGCTAATTGCATTATCTTTTTTTCTAGTGCACAGGCAGGACCAATAACCTGTGGCAGGCCTATACTAAAAGCTAGGGTTCCTGCATTTTGCAATGTTCACCTCCAAAAAGCTCACCGTGCCCTGAAGAAGGCAGGTCTTCATAGCAAGCTTGCTCCCAAATTTCATGTCATAGTGGCAGAATATGTGCGCCAGATTCAAGCCAATAGAAGGGCTGCATTGAGGGCAAATACAACAAGTGTCGTGGTCAAGCGAGAAAGCTGTATCTGAGAGGCTCCCTGTTTGTCATTGCAGACTTGATCCAGCATGCATAACAATCAATATACTTATCTCAATGCAGTCTGTTTGAAAGCTCCGCGTGATGTAGAATAAGAAGGTGCCAGTCCTGTCTTATGCTAGAGTGTCTTCGAAGAGTCAAGTGATGCAAGTAGGCATGGGAATTTTTTGGATCAAATGGAAGAAAGATGAAGACTTTTTGGTTCAAAAGGGTGCTTAGAAATCCAGCTTTTGAAAAACTCAAGGTACCTCAAGAGTCACCTGCGTCTTCATTTGAATCATTTGGGTATCCCTTTGGATAGGTTTGAAATAAATATCAAATACATGAATTTTTTATGGATAAATAAGTTTTTTGCTTTTACATGCAATCAAAAATAAATCTTAAAATATACATTAAAAAAATTTAGCAGTACCCAGTCGGGCAGTCATACCCATACCCTTGGTATGAGCTCGTTCAAACAAGGTTCGCTAGACAAACGAACGAGCTCGAGCCATAATTTTCAGCTTGTTAAATATAGGAGCCGAGCACAAGCCAAGAGATGTTTGGCTCGGATGTGCTCACGAGCATACATATGAATGGATATGTGTTTCTAACCTCATATAAAGGTATACATATGCTCATACATACGTATTGGAGCTACATGGCAGTAGACATGCTGTACGCAGTAACATACTTGAAGCGTTGAACCATTAAATTGGGTGGAATACTTGCCTCTTGAAATTCATTTTTCGATGTGGGACAAACTGAAGAGTAGTGGAATGGATGAAGGGGTGAAGCGGTGAAGGCTGCTTGTGTTTGTTAGTCTCACATCGCCTACTAAGGGAACTCACAACAAATGGATCCCTTATAAAATAAGAACCCAGCAGCCACATTCCCTTCACATGTTGTGTAAGCTCTTTCGCTATCGAGCCTCTCAAGCCGAGCTCGAGCGCTCGAGCCTCAACAGAGTTGAGCGAGCCGAGCTCAAGCACAACTTTCTTAGCTGGATTCAAGCTCGAGCCCACACATCCCCTTGATAAAAAGGATAGTAGGGTGGCACATAGGGCGGAGGTGGGGGAAAGTGGTGCATGGCGTGGAGAAAAGCATTCATATTATATGCGTCTTGCACCTGCCTCTCCCCATAGTACTGAATGGCCCCTTGGATATACTCTTGGCGTCGCTCAACATTGGCCACTCGCCGCTCAGTACGCCCCTGCATTCAATTTGCATTATCAAGCCCTGCTACCGAGTACTCAAATTGTGCCCGACCCATAGACCATTGACCTGGTGGAGGTGGGTCAACATTGGCGGCGTGAGGAATGGGGTTAGGCACATCATCGTGGGGAGGATCAGCAGGCCCTACTGCCCCCGCCGCGGGTGCATGTGCAACCCCCCTGGATAACCCTAAGACTCTTGGTCCATTGGGAGAGTTCATATTCCTTTGAGCTCGGCTCTTGTTCCTCATCAGGAAGAAGTCAAAATCGACAGTTGTCAAAACTAACAATGCCACTCGTGAGTAGAGGAAGGACCAAGTGGGGAAACGGAATGGGAGTCTGTTTATCCTTATCCTCCATATGAAGCGCCGGAACTCAGTAAAAATGATGAAGGGTATGTTAACGCGGGAGTGGATGAAGAATGAATAAAGAAGCTTTAAGTGAGTCTTCTGATGTTCGTTTTTATGACCAAAGGTGATGTTCTTAAAGACCAAATCCACAAACAAGAGGTGTGGGGGAAGGTCATGATGGCGGAGGTAAGCCTCACCCGTTTGGCGGTCGGGTGGCAACATTTGGGCCACCATGTCATGGGGTAGGGTAGGACATCCAAAACCGCCTGCTCAAAAGCCGGCACATTATACTCATATTCTACTCCAAACGCGCCAACCTCGTTTGCGGGCATAAAAGTGATGGTGGAATCATCCACCGTAGCGCATAAACCTGTGATGTTATGGCTAGGCTGGGGTACAAGGGAGGATACGGGCCTAAAAGGTAATCAAGCCCGTGCGCCCGCAACATCTCCACCCCCGCCATGTACAATTGGACTTGAGTGAATGGGTACACCTGAAAGTAATAAATAAGATTAAATGGCCGGTGAGTCCACTCGGGTGATAATTGGCCGAGTGGACGGTTGGATGGCCCTGCTGCAGTAGAAGCCTTGGTGCCGGTTTTGCTCCAGCGAAAACTTTCTGGTGACCTCCAAAAACTCTAGTAACCTCCAAGTGAGGCCGTAGGCAACGTCGCCGGCCAAATGCCACAAGAGCCTCTACCGCCGCGGGGGCATCCAACCCTCCACTCGGCCAACTCTCACTCATAACTCTTTTATTTACAGCCCCTTGGATCCGAGATTTGGTGAAGGGGTACCCGAATAAATACCAAAATCCCGATGGCCTTCGGTTTTCTTCAGTTGCTGTATTCTCATCATCTTGGTGTCATTATCGGATTCAATGCCCTGATTGCTTTAGTTGTTTGCAATTGGGCTCTTTTCGGGAATAATGAAGCGGGTGGACAATTGGGATTGTTTGCCACCGACACAGGCCTTAACAAGTTTATTAAGCAGTTAAAAACAAGACAAACCTACAGAGATACATATCCTCCTAAACATGAAGAGATTTGAATTCTTCTCCAGTTTTATCTTGATTTTTGAAATTGATTCGCTTATCCCATCTTTCTCCGTTGTGTTTGAATCCTATCTTTCTCTTTCGTGTTCGCTTCTCTGTAAACTCATAGATATCCTGTGTACATTCGCTTATCCTATCATGCACTCAAGTATGATTATGATACTGATCGAGTAACTTCAATATACATTTACCCTTGGCATCTTTGACAGTTCCCTTCAGGGATGCTAGTACTGTTGCTTAATAAGCCATACATAGTGTCACAGGGCGGCAATTGTGGGAAGATTATGTACAAGAGACACCATGTGTGGCTTCCTACCAAAACACGCTTGTAACTTGTAAGTACGCCTGGCTCAAGCCTATCAAGAAAAAAAAAAAGTACGCCAGGCTCCATGCACCTTGCAAGCAAGTGCGAGAGCACTGTATGTCAGCACAACATAAAGAAAGCAATAATTTAGCTAACTACAAGGGTAAAATTGTCAAAGTGGTAAGTTTCATTGATGAGAAAATGACATTGGAACATGGACAAACAAGCTAACAAAGTGAACACTGACACAACCTGATGGGAGGGAAGCTCCATAGACTGGTTACTATACCCTTTCTATGTCTAATTGCTTGTCTTCCCTTCATTCTTTTCTCCAGGTGGAGTCATGAGCTAATGAACCTTGTTCAACAGTGACCGCAGACCTCAACCGTTGAGGAACCATGGAAGTGGAGAAATGCTGCCAGTTTTTCATTTGTTGGAAACTCGCACCCTTCACAAGGGATTCTTTATCTGAAGCCCTGTCTCCGTGTTCAAGTGCAATCCTAACCACATGATTATGCCTTGAGATCTGTTTGTTTCGAGATTCCTGCTATATCGTGCAGTTTGCAGGGCATTGTGATTGGGGAATTGGGTTTTTCGAGGGACATCTTTCGTGTAGTCCCTGCTGTAAACATATTGCCAAACTTTCTAATGTGATCTCATCGTGTCCATTTTGGTGATTAGCGACGAGGGACGGAAGGATATATACGGAAGTGGTGTTGTGCTGCCAATCATTGTTTACAATCTACCCTTTTCAAGACTGGTGGTGGAATTCATAAGCAAATTGCAAGTTGATGTTACTCTCTCAGACCTTGTAGTACAGTTGATTGAGTTGCCAAAAAATCCCACAGGGTTAGGAGAGATTTGAGACTTTGTTTGGAACTCTGTTGGGGGCTGTGAAGATGAATACGCATTTTACGATCGTTTATTCTGTCGAGGATTGTTATACACTTCTTGTTTAATTTCCAGTATTTTAGACCAGTTTATTGTGTACTGTAAAGTGCATGTAGGTTTGTATGTACCGTTCCTCGCTCTTCGTGATGAAACAAGTTCTCATTTGGTTTACTTGTCGCATTTATTTTAGTTTTGGACAAAATGGGCATAAAAACCCTTAGTTTCTTCATTAAGTGGCATTCTTATTTCAGTGGTGAGCTTAATTGGATTGCCTAAAATGTCCAGAAGTAGACAGTTTCAGGTATCATGTATAAGATTGGTTTTGATTTCTTCCCAGTACTTTTTTTAAAGATAGATTGGTTTTGCTAATCAGTCAATCCTACAGGCCGATCATAAAAAATAAATAAAAAGAATCGTACATATTCAGTTAATTCTGTGGCAGTATCTATTCTAATAGTGGGTGAGAGCGATTAGCAAAGTATCGTGCACATGCATTCTGTATAGTTTGTATCCATAATCACATTATATTGTTTTCGGATGAAATGATTTTTCGAGTACGTTGATCCATGCTCCGTTCATATGTTTACATTCATATGTTTCGGTCCGAATTTGCACGCCCCTAACCTCTAGTTTTCATAAATTGGGAAGAAAATTTTAGATACATATATACAGTCGTCTAGAGCAACCTTTATACGTATGCATCACCAAATTGTTGGATTTAATCCGAGCGGCGCATTGTCAAAATAGACGGCCAGATGGTGCACTACACGGTGCAGTGCATTCACCATCCCCCAATCTGCAACATCTTGAATAGATCCAGTACATATTTTTGGGCTATATATAGGATCTTCCTATTCCAGTCCCAGTAATTGCAGTATTGCACCTACAAATCGAGTCTTCTATAGCAGACAACGACAGTGTCCTTGTGAACATTCAATAACCACAATATAAAGGCAAACAAGAAATTCACAAACCTCTCCATGTGCTAAGTGAAGATCAGAGGGAGAGCCATCCAGTGTCACAGACATCTCAAAGTTACTCAACTAACCAGAAATTTCACAAAACCATAAATGTCGTAACGGTTTCGATTTGAACGTCTTTTTTGGAAAAAGACGATACTCCATGAGAGGAATAACAGGAAACTTAACAAGAAACTATTCTCCAGAACCTTTATATGAGCCCAGAAATTTACTGGCAGCATCCAAACTCAATTCTTCATACACCTACGTGATTGGTCAATTGAGAAGAAAAGCCTATCAGAAATAGGAATTTATGGTTAACAAAAGAACAAATTTAAGTTGTAAAGAATAAAAAGCACGTACAAGTTTCTTGTGAATTCTTTCAAAAGCTTTGCAAAATCTTTCCGCTCCTACTGGGCCCACCTGTTCCATGGATCAAAATTTAGTTATCTTAATAGTTAATACCATCTTTTGCAACATGATTCGCCATGTTGCTAACAAGTTTTGAAATGTGCAAGGAGAGAAAAGGACACAGGGAATAACAACTAAGAAGTCATAGGAGAGAGAACCTGGGCGTTACAAGTTACAACAAACTTTAAAAGCACTGCAGATCAATTTCAAGAAATTCAGAGAAATGTAATTTCACACTCCCAAGGTACCGGTCTCCTAACTATCCTCGCGGTCGACAAACCAAGTTTTCCTAGATTTTTCCTTTCTCATGTTTATCTATTTACGAACAAAGTTGTCTCACAACCAGTTTCCAGTGTAGGTTATATTTGTTTTCAATTTTTATTGTGAAAATCTCATTCTATTTCCTTTGCACTCATCAAAGCAGTCTTACTACCATTCTCAGTCTCTGAACTGGTACAATTATGGTATTGGAGTAACCCGCTGACTATCTATGACAGTAGGAAACACAAACTAAAATCCTCCGCAACATGATCCTCTTTATTTTAATTCCAAAATCAAGGACAATACTATTGGCCACCAAGCACTGCCAATGTACCAGCTTCAAAAAAAAAATCAGTAAAAAAGGAGCCTTCCCCACCCAACTCAACTATGTCATGCCCAACCCAGGTGTTACATCATGTTTTGAAAAGAAAAGCTTGCCAAACTTGATCACTTTTAGACCAATGCAAATCATTCCAATCATATGTATCTCATCCTGCTAGCTTACAACATAGTACATAATTTAGCTGGAAAAGTCGACAGTATTATTCTCACAAAGATTTGAGATCATGCCATTGCTAGAGATAAGCTACATGAATAAGTGACTCTTTATTCAAATTCAAAATCAAGGACAATACTATTGGCCACCAAGCACTGTCAATGTACCAGCTTCAAAAAATTCAGTAAAAAAGGAGCCTTCCCGACCCAAGACCTCAACTATGTCATGCCCAACCCAGGTGTTACATCCATGTTTCGAAAAGAAAAGCTTGCCACACTTAAATCACTTTTAGACCAATGCAATCATTCCAATCAGATGTATCTCATCTTTTTAGCTTACAACATATATAATTTAGCTGAAAAAGTCATGATAGTATTATTCTCACAAAGAATTGCTAGAGAGAAGCTACATGAATAAGTGAAATTGTATTTGTAAGACAAGAAGCTACTAGAGGAACTAGGGCTATATACTTGAACCACAGAAACCAAACATGCTCTAAACGTGGGATTGGGATTAACATTAGACAAAGCCCAACACAATAAGGTTGGGAATTCTTCCAAATGCCAGCATACAATACACTTCCAACCATATGTTCCGCTAAATCAAAGGCCAACAAATATATCACTTTCTCAACCCAAGCCTCTGGTTGTCTTCTTGTTATTGGAACACCTTGAATCCCATCACATTCCAACTGACTATTTCAATCTTGAATGCAAAACATCTCAAATAATCCTTTCATTGTTAAGTTCAAATCCACCTACTCCTGAATGGGTTGGTGTTGTTACGGAATAAGGGAATGCCAAAAGGGTATGAAACAAGCATGAAACATTCTATTCCAAAAGGGTCAACTGACAATCTGTTTTCCCAACTCTAGATTGTAGCAAGACGCACACAAACCATCAGGAGAAATTTTCCCCCAGCAATTCCTCGTTTCGCTTTTAGATTCTATCTTCAAAACCAGGAAAAGGTCAGTTTTGTGGGAAGGCTGACTCAAAATCTTGTAAAGTTCAAATTTGTGCTCTTTGTGAGATCCGGAACATATGAATCCAAGACACTAATGAATAAAATAGGTTTTACTGAGAAATTTCTTAATTCTCTTCGAAGAATTTGAAATTTTCAGCTGCATTCGGATATCCTACTAAAATTTCAACAGTTCATCTATTTGACTACATGATTCGCAATTAAGATGAACCACGTTCGTTACATTAGAAAAATGCGACAGCAGCTGAAAGGTTTAACAACCTAACAATACATGATTCATATGTTGTTCCAATATGCAGAATGATTCCATGCCGATTATCTGACTGGAAATACCAGCAACTTCTTAACAATCAAGGAATGGACTATGCTAGAGTATGAATGCACAACCCTTATCGAGCAAAGAAACTTCACAGACGACAAAGTAGACGACGACTAACAAATTAAGCACAAACACAATATATTGACCGGACTGATGGGAAGGAAGCTCCACTACACGTGAATACTATCCCTCCACTAATATAGAGAAAGATCTCTCATCTGATGACCCTAAACAACAAGGAGCTCGTCTCAATGTGAGATCAACAGTAAAAGAAAGAAGAAAAGGTCCATGATCCTATGTTCGTTTTCGCCCTGCCCCGATGATGCGCTCCACGGGCTGCGCTCCTAGCCCGTGGAGCTACATACTAGAAAGACTCTCTCTATTTCTTTAAGAAGAGAATGGTTGGTTTGACCTCACAGGCTTCAATCGTCAAAATTGATAATTACACTCCAAATCTGTATTCATAAAGTGAGACCACAATAAGCATTCTAAAGAATCTTACCTTCTTTTCTGCAGCAATCTTTAGTTTCCCCCAAAATGCATCTGTAAGCACATGACCATGTAAGCATGTTAATTTTTTTTTCAAAATCAAAAGGAAAAAGCTTAGATGTGTTCAAGCAGCCAAAATATCGATATGCCATCAGTTAAACTAGAAACACAAGCGAAGCAGATACGCCAAGAGAATGAGATAGCAATGGCTAACACATAGGGAAACAGGAGGAAGACTAAATTTCAATTAGCCCTGCTGTCAGGAGCAGATATATTTATCATTGGGAAGACAAGGTCCATTGGAATATATTAGATTCCAGACCATTCAATATTAACCTCTGGTCCACCAATGCAAATGACCTCAGAACAACTATAAGATATATCAATGAGGAATTATGAAAATTTTACAAAATAAAATCGTATAAAAACAGGACTCAATTGAAATTTGAACAAATCAATTGTTTCCAGATGTGAATGGATGCTTAAATCTAATCACAGCTAGAATTTAACTACCATGCTGTTCAATTCCTTGAATTGCAATTTCCTTTTCATCTGAACCATCCCATGCATCCTGCCATTCCTTTAGCTGTTGAGAAATGTTATAAGATAAAATGCAAAAGCGTGCAGTGAAAATAACACAGTATGTATCAAAACGTTAGAAACAATACTATCCCACCTCATTCTCTGATTTTCTAGCAGTCAATTGTCTTGCTGATAATGAGCCAGCCTACAAATATAAAAGGTGTGAAGTGACTACCCAAGACCGTGTAACAAACATATATTGCAAACCGGAACCATTTGAGAAAAACTTGCATTATCTCCTAAATAAGTTCCTTTTCAGTGAATTCATTGGGAGATAATAGCCACACAAGAGTTTGAAATATAAAAAGGTACAGAATGTTTTATATCAAGAATTGACAAATTTTGCCAAATCCAACTTTTCTCATAAACTAAGTGTGGAACCGAAACCTATGTACTTGATTTAGTTTAACTAAGTTCTTCTTCGCACGAAGAATTAGAAAACCCAACAAGTTCATTGGAGCATGACTGAATGCTATAAATCATAAAAAAAGCTTAGGAAAAGATAACAGCATCCACAACCGAGAGTAACTATTCATTTTCTTTAAGATAAGGCAATGGTATAGTGCAGGCTTCGATTGGAGTATTTGCTTTCCACTTAGATTTAGAAGGTGTTTAAAATATTAGAGTGGATGCTCTACGATGTCAAAGATGCAAAGTTTTTCATTTTTCTTTTTGGAGGATTTAACGGTGCATTATTTTGCGGAATCACTTTATCTGTTGAAACTGATTTGATCTAGATGCAAAAAAAAACACATGTCATCCACCATGCATAAATACACAACACAACAAAGAAAACATCTCAGTTTTCTTCAGCCACCCTCGAAAGAGTCTGCAAAGGTATGCCTAGCTAGTACCCAACAATGGTTTTTTTGGAGGTTTAGATTGGGTAGAGACCTAATCTTTGCATTAATGCACAAGGTCAAGTTTTAGATCTCTTCCATTTACATTTCCATGCTTCTTCTATTTCCATCCTATCGCTTCATGAACAGAGGATCGCTTCAAGAACGGAGGCTTTCATATATTATGAATTAGAAAAACCGTGCAAGCTTACAGTTAATAAATCAATCTGCAGCCATCCATCTGTTCAAACTACTGGTAAACAAATGAACCAATCAATTTACTTGTGACTTCAGTGAAGTTCACTCAATTCAATCATATAATTCTGACTTCTAACATATGTGTAGAATTTTAATGATCTTTAGTATGTACAAGCATATTTACGTTCATGAAAGAAAATCATTTGCAACTCTAAACCTGCATAAATGTACAATTTTTTTGGCTCGCTAAGGCTCATGAATAAGCTCAAGCTCGACTCAAGCCTAGGCCAGTTTCGCTCGAGCTCGGCTCATCAAATTTTTTCTGGGCTCAACCTCGAGCTTGAGTTCACTAAAACCTTAAAAACCTAACCTGAACATTCTAAAATCCGGCTCGGTTAGGCTCATTTGTAGCCTTATTTCAAACTACTGGTAAAAATGTACCTATATACTTGTGATCACATACTTTGGCTTCTAACATCTGTGCAAAATTTTAAAGGTAATCCTTTACAATTTAACCAATGTAAAACAAATCACAAAAGGAGGAGGCTAGATGGTGAATAACAGCAAATGAGTTTCTTGTTAATTGAATTGGAGAATTCGACAACATGCTTATGGAATAAACAATAACATTGAGTTTTACTCAAAATAATAGCAGATAGAAACAATTCACAATAACAACAACAGCATTCGAACCCAAATCAGATAATTTACCTAAATATGCATACAGATAGACACACGAATTATGTATTTGATAGAAATGAAGATGAGGGGGAGAGGTTTACGTGATAATCGCGGGTTCGAACGATTGGGAAGAGATTAAGAACGCGTTCAAATTCATACTCATCCATTTCTTGGCGAAAACTAGATTAACATATGATAGCCCCTTTCTCTGCAAGCTCTGTCGAGTTCGAATTGGTTTCGTGTGATGTTATATGAAGAGGTGGCCGTCGCCAACTACGTGTTGTTTTTACTATATGTGTTTGTTTAAAAAAAATTCGAATATGTTGTTCCTAAAAGATTAGTAAAAGTTACTAAAATATAGTCCCTTCGTCCGTCCCAAAAATATAGTTCCTCATTCCTAACCGAATAAAAGATATAATCGATTTTTTATCCGGATAGAAAATCGATTCTATATTTCATTTTGTAATACATTTCATATGTAATATAGATCTTGTTTGATAGATCTCAATTAAATCTAAAATTTAAAAAATTTAAAATCACCCAAAACATTATAGATTATAAAATATATTACATTTTCCAAAAAGGATTATATTTATGGGACGGATGGAGAGTACTTACAATGATAAATCTGAAACGGTACGCGGTAAGACACCGGTATCGTTACATACCGTACAGTGGCAAAAATGATATCATGTCTGGTACCAAAAACAACATCATGTTCAATGCGGTGTTCAGAACCTTGGCTCACATTCACATGCTCTCCCTTTACTTTTAGGGTAAAATATACACTCGCCGTAAAATATACACTCCCCTTCAACTATCAAACCATTACATACTCGATCCAATCCATGACTCCCGTCTATGTTATGGACGAAAAAAGTGAGAGGTTGAACCCTAATTATGGGTGTTTGGGAGCCTCTTTTTTTTTTTTTTTTTGCATTTTGAATTTTTCATTTTCCGATTATGGGTGTTTGAGGAGTTCGGGGTCCCTTCATTGCCCCCATTCCAACTGTCAATCTCGTCAATCAATGGTTTTGTATATGTTTGTTATCTCTTATTGGAAAGAGTGCTTCTGGGAATTTGAACCATCAATTGTGGAGATGGAAGGATCGGATGAACACATCAAGGTGTAGTGCTAAAGGGGCGCTACAGAAACTGCAGTTCCGTGTTTGGGAACCCAATGCAACAATGCATTGTTCGACAATACTTTCTCAAAATCGCGTAATGAAGGCACAATTTAATAATCAGTCATATTATTACATTTGAGTAAAAAAAACCTCATTATAATCTATTTTGATGATTGCACCTACAAACACTACTCTATTATACAAATATATTAGGTTACATATTCTAAAATGAAAAATTCAGAAAATAAGAAAAACGATCGAGGAATATGGTTCATTTCACTCAACCGGCGCTTAAACATGCCAAATCAGTTAACTAGAGCCATATCTCCCAAGTGTAAATCCGGTTTGAGCCATTCTTCTTTCTATAGTTTATTGATATTTTAAGCGATTTGACATGTTTAGACGTCGGTTAAGTGAAATAAGCTATATTGTTTTGCGGTAAATTGGAATGAATATTATGAGTATAATCTAAAATTCTACTTCACGGAATCACGGTCCAAAATAAAGAAAAAATGTAAAAAATAATAGGAATAATTAGTCATAAATATATAATATTTTGCCTATTTAAAGGGAAGGACAAGGAACATTTGCAATTAAACATAAAGACATTGTTTGTAATTGTGATTTAATAAAATAATAGAACGCACCCACCATCTCTTTATTTTAGTCA
Source organism: Gaultheria prostrata (assembly GCA_036023075.1). Classification (NCBI taxonomy): domain Eukaryota; kingdom Viridiplantae; phylum Streptophyta; class Magnoliopsida; order Ericales; family Ericaceae; genus Gaultheria; species Gaultheria prostrata. Next base: position 34,654 of record JAXBDA010000185.1, on the reverse strand, counting down.
CAAATACCCTCACTCCTTGATAATTCCTATATATATATATCCATAAGACGAGTTTTTATTATTATTAAAGTACCGTTGTTTTGGAAACAATTCATGGAATTACCGTCCTTTTCAAAATATTTGTAAAAGTACCTTTGTTTCTTACTTCTCATTCTCAACCTGAGAACTTTATTTACTTTTCATTTTCAACCTGAGAAGTATCTCGGTATTTCATCCGACGTGTCATCGTCCAACGTGGATGGCTGGCCAGCGTGTCTAAACATACTTCTCATGCTCAACCTGAAAAGACTCTATAAGTCTCATATTGGGCCTGAGAAGTATTTGTAACTTCCCATTTTATTGTTGCCAATGTACTTCTCGTTTGGACCTGAGAAGTATTTCTAACATCTCATATTGGACTTGAGAAGTTTTCTTTTAAACATCCCAACCAAAGCCCAATCCTTCCCAGCGTAAACCGTTGAATATGGCTTTTAAATTACTTCACGTTTTTTTTTTCCTTTTCACTCTCCTTCTTCCTCATTCTCTGCGAACACCGAGGAAAGAGAGGATCGACACGTTACAGCTACAAAGTATTCACAGTTCAATTTTTAAATTTCGTCGACAAAAATAATCATGTCGAAATTATATTAATCAAAGATAGTTTACTATGGTTTTGAAACAAATTTAGGGTTAGTAAAAATCATTTCAAGCTGAGAATTGCAATTTTTCTTTTTAACACATGTGATTTCGTAGATATGAAATGTTATTTGAAGAATAGACTTTTTAACTTGTCTAATGCTCTTCATGGACTCTAAAATTTAAATGGTCAATAATTTTGATTATCAAAGTGAATAAAAAAACTAACAAAGACCTCGTTATAAGGAGTTGGAAACGGACAGTAGAAGATCTAACGCCTAGCGGTATTAGCTATCACTGTGATTAAGTAGGCTAATTGAACATTGAATGGTAAAGTCATCTTTACTACAACCAAGATCAGAGGCTCCCTGCCCTCGTGCAAATCCAAAGTCAGCACCTTGACAAAACAGATAAATGCGCGTATATAAAACAAGACTGCTAAAGGCGTGTTTGGTAACCACGCTTTTAGGAGTGTTTTGTAAACAAGCTTTTAGTATTTTGTTTTTTCCGGGTGTTATATCATAGAAAGCGTGTTTAAAAGCCACATTTTCAGAAAACGTGATTGGTACACAAGCTTACAAGTCAGATTAAGATTAATATAATTTTTTTAGTTAATCTGTCTTAACCAACGATGAAATCGTGAAAAGGAAACACGTTTTCACGTACTTTGGAGATAAATTTGAAAAATGCGCATTTTAATTAATAAAGTTTAAAAAAACGTTAATATCAAGCGTAAAGAATGAGAGTTAAAACTACTTCTCAGGTCCAATATGAGATGTTAAAAATACTTCTCAAGTCCAAAACGAAAAGTATATTTACAACAATAAATTGGAAGTTACAAATACTTCTCAACCCCAATACGAGACTTCTCAGGTCGAGGATGAGTTTGTTTAGACACGCTGGCCAGACATCCAAGTTGGATACCGAGAGATTTCTCAGGTTGAAAATGAAAAGGAAATAAAGTTCAGGTTGACAAAGAGAAGTAAGAAACAACGGTAATTTACAAGTAGTTTTTTTTTTCACTCGTCATTCCTAATCTATTACTCCATCCGTCCCCAAATTTTGGTCCTTACGGGAATTCATGCCATTTTTCAATTGATTATATCTCGTAATTTATATTATTTTTACGTGATTTTGAAAATATTGATTTGTAGAACTAATTGAGATCTATCAAACATAATTTTTTTTCCCGGTTATTATAGAACTGGGACCAAAATTTGGGGACAAAAGGAGTATATGGGGAAGGTGGAGTGAGACTTGATTCCGGGATACAATGTGAGACGTTCAAGAACTCTACTAGATGAGCTAACCACTTGCTTTACAAATAGTTTGAAAAGGAGTAATTGGATGAATTGTTTCCAAACAGTTAATCTAAGTACCAAGAAAAATTACCCAAAATGTACCCAGAAAAGTGAAAATCAGTGGCTCAGATTCATTCAAAGTGAATCTGGACCATTGATTTTCAAATTCTGGTACATTCTGGGTGTTTTTTCTGTGTAGGTGTGGTACTAGTTTCCAAAACAGCGATACTTTAATAAAAAGCTCTCCATAAGACATTCCAGAGCTTCTCCCGACACCCACGCCCGAGGAATCTCAAAACCCGACTCAAACTCAGGAGTCAGGCCTCACTCCACACAGGTACTCCTCGCCCTCATTTCTCTCTCTCTCTCTCTCTCCCCGTCTCCCTTTCCCCCTCCCTCTCTCACTTAGATTTTCTTGAACTTCTCGAGACAAATCAAAGCAGGTATGAATTTGCCTTCCAATTGGGGGTAAATTTCTCTTTAATTTTGCATACGGCCCTTTTAATTGGGTGTAGATTTCAATCCATGTTCTTATACGGTGGAAATCTTAATTGTTCACCACTTTTCTAGTAACCTACCTAGTCTCTCCATTGCTGTATTCAGATTCCAAGATATTTCTATATTCGTCGTCTGAATTCATATGTATTTTATGTCTCTGTGTTGGAAATTTGGATTGTATGGATTTCAAATGTGATTTAGGATCATGAGCGTATTTGGAAATGGTGCTTATAAATTGTTGGAAGTTGGTTGGGGTTTAGTTTTATTTGTGATGATTTTCATGCTCCTGGAGTCGTTCCGATTTAGTTTTGGCAATGCTCAAATTAACATTAGTTTGGCAATTTGTGAATCTAGCCGGTATCCTCGATTCATTTGGCCGGTTGGGCGATGCCCATAAACTGTTTGATGTAATGCCCAATAAAGGGTGTGTTTCTTATATGCACCTGATGCCCGTAGCCATATCTGGGTTTCTTTGGTATTTGAAGAAAATCACCACAACAATTTCACTGCCTCTTTTGATTGAGGGTTTTGGTAGCGGAAAAAAAAAGGTATTTGGGTTTCTTGCCTAGTAACTTCTCATTTTGAATTGACTATTTTGGTGAGAAATGAAGGGAAAAGTGGAAAAGTGAAATTGTTTTTATTGGCTCCTTCCCCCTTCGTATCCCACCCTTTCTAGTTGAGCCTTGGGGCTGCGAACGAGCCGGGCCGACGTGTTTGACCTCAGCTTGTTCAAAACTAGTTGGTCTCGAGCAAACTATTCGAGCCCAAATAATCGAGCTCGAACTTGGCTGATTTATTAGTGAGGTGCTCAAACTCGGTTTCGAGCTTTTATAATCGAGCCGAGTTACGAATAGCTCAAGTTCGGGCGGTTTACTAAACGTGCTTGAAAGCTCAAGGTCGACTTGTTTACTACTGACCCGAGCCGAGCCTCAAGATGCTCGCGAACAACTCATTGAATCGTTTGCAGCTGTATTTCTCACTATCCAAAGGGGATGTGACTATGGCTTTCTATAACGATGTGTCTGAATGCAAATTGAGTCTCTGATGATGATAGTTGTAGGTCATTATTTGTGCGAAAGAGTTGAAAAGCCTTTCAGCGTTTCTGCTTCCACATTTCTGGAATTCTGAGCTGCATCCCTATGATGAATCAATGAAAATTTAAAGTAGTGGGCTGATTTTTTTTGATGAGCAACCAATTCTGAGGGATGTTGGTATGAAATTATCTTGGTACAAAGGCTTTTCTTTAAATGATTTGTTTTGCTTCCATGCATCTTGCAGGAGAACCATTATGTGACTTATTAGCAAACCACATTCTTTGTTCCTTAAATTCACTTTATTCATCTTTGTTTAGATACTTGTTTCTACCTGATTGTTAATTTATATGGCACTGCATGGCCTTCCATACCTTGGAAAGTGCCGGGCTAATCAAAGTAGTGGATATAGCACTACCTGCAAGTACAAATCTGGTTTCTCTTCCCTCATGCTCCATTCCATGAGACAGGGCCAAGGATTTGACCATGTCTGGTTAGACTTTTATTAATATTTGTGCGCAATGTTTTCGGTAAATGAGTTTCTATTGGGCTCTATAATTGTAGAACTTGTTTTGTTGTTTAGCAAAGTGGGATACTTTTTCACTGATGTTCCAAACGTAGTTTCTTGCATGAAAGTGTGTATTACATATAGGCTTTATCAAGTGGAATTTACACAATACACATGGTCATATGAGGGGAATAGTTTTTTTTTTTTTTAAATTTCCCGTACAAAATTAGAAGTTTTAAAAATTAGTGACATTTCACTAATTTTTTTGGTCGCCGGAGGTGGGGTGGTGGTTGGCCGGACGTAGGAGTTTTTTTTTTTGTGATTTTATTACTTTTAAAAATTAGTGACATTTCACTAATTTTTTTGGTCGCCGGAGATGGGGTGGTGGTCGACCGGAAGTGGTCGCCGGAGGTGGGGTGGTGGTCGGCTGGAAGTGGTCATCGGAGGTGGGATGGTGGTCGGCCGGCCGGAGGAGTTTTTTTTTTTTTCAACTTTTAAAAATTAGTGACATTTAACTAGTTTTGCATGTGGGTATTTTAGTAATCATGCATCACCCTTGTCTTTATGTTTGATTGCAAAAGTTCCTTGTCCTTCCTTTTAAAAATGTCAAATGTGTTGGATTTTTGGCTAAGTGGCCCAAGATAATACCCTCACTCCTGTAGTATACAAATCTGTAGACTTATACAAACATAGATACATACACATATGGATACAAACATGGAAGAAGCAAGCAGCGGTAGCAGCAACACCAATGGCGAAAGCGGCGAGTTTAGAGCAGAAGAGGCAATTGGTGGCAACGCCGAAGCAATTCAAGCCCTTAGGGAACTCATCATCTTCCCTCTTCTCTACTCCCGCGAGTCCCGAAAGCTCGGCCTCAGAGTCTCTCTCTCTCTCTCTCCTGATTCTCTTTCAGTTATCATTCGATGATATAATATATCACTTATAAATTTGCGTATTTTCTTCAGTGGCCTCGTGGTTTGCTGCTCTACGGTCCCCCTGGCACCGGAAAGGTATCTTCTTTGCACATATACTCCATACTCTCTCTCGCCATTTTTCATATAAAAAAATCAACTACTTCCGTGTATGATTTTTCGGGTTTTTCGCACTGTATTAAAGATCTCGATAAAAAATTATATGGAAGTAGTTAATTTTTTTATTTGAAAAACAGCATGACTTTTTGTAAGAGACTAACACTTAGGGACGGAGGGAGTACATAAAACTACATACACGTGTATGAACGGACGCATGGGGCACTACCTTACCCAAGTTTCAAAATTTTCTTATAAATACAGTAATAATTTTTTTAATTTGTTAAATGTTGTTGTAGTGTTCCCCTCGAATCTTGCGTTCGTCCCTGCATGTATCTATATGTAATAATATGTGATTTGTCTCTCTCTATTGCTAACTGGTGAAAATATCACTTCGATGATTAGCTAAAAATTTAGGTTGTCGATTTTGTAAATTTGTTTTTATACCCTTGTCCTTTGAATTGTCGCAGACAAGCTTGGTTCGAGCAGTGGTGCGTGAATGTGGTGCACATTTGATTGTTATCAGGTACTGGATTCTTTGTCTTTGCACATTTTGTTTCCTTTGACTCTCATACAGTTTTAGCTTTGAGATGTTCTGATAATTGTAGAATGGTTTTGTCTAGTTGCTATTGCTTCATTCCTTTTGCATTGTGTAATTTCTCGGGGTTTTTTTTAGGGATTATTTGATTGGCACATTAAGATTGAATCATCTGATGGTTTTGTGTATCAAATCTTTCATGCATTTAGATCATTCTTAATGTGGACATTAGGTAGATGTTTTACTGGACTGACGATGAGGCCATGTGTAATTATCACACTGAACTAATAGTGAGCGGATTACCCCAAGGTACTGTATTCCAAGTTTCTTGGGATTGGTTATGACAGGATAAGTAAATCCCCTCTATATGTTATAATGCAGGAAATGCAGTATCCTTGGATTTGTGTCCAATCCCATTTTTGTCCAGCCAGTGGAATATAACCTACATGAAATGGCATTCATTTTGGAAGTAGATATTGAGGATGGTGGCGGACACATGAGTTATAAAAAAAAAAATTGAGGATTTGTAGCAACGACAACTGCATTAGGTCCATTTGTGTTTGCAATATCTTTTAGTTACTTCTTGCATTGTCAATGACGTCATTCAGATATGTGTTTCAGGCCTTCAAATGGTGGAAAATAAAATAGAGTCCTTATATTCGATTTGGAATGTTGAGTCTTCCGCTGAGTTATTTCGTGTTGGTTGCTAATTTGTGCTATTATGGTTTATGGGGGTGTATCTTGCAGTCCCCATTCTGTTCACAGGGCACATGCTGGAGAAAGTGAGAGCATTTTGCGTGATGCTTTTGCTGAAGCATCATCTCATGCAAAGTTGGGCAAGCCATCGGTTATCTTCATTGATGAAATTGATGCACTTTGTCCTCGCCGTGATTCTAGGCACGTGACAACTGACTGAGCTTGAGCCAACTCTAAATTACTTTTTCATTAGGATACAATGTATTATTAGTCATACTTGCTGCTGCTGATGAGTTGGGTAACAAAGTATTTTCTCTTGATAAGCAGACCATTTCTTTATTCTCTTGATATTTGGGCGAAAGTATTTAGAGAAGTGAGAGGGAAAAAGTGTTCCGAGTAGGGAAAGCAAACATCATCTTCGGGCACCTCCTTACACAATTCATTCTCTCTTGAAATTGCAGAAGAGAGCAAGATATTCGTGTTGCATCTCAACTTTTTATGCTGATGGACTCCAACAAGCCATCATCAACTTCCATGCTGCAAGTGGTTGTGGTGGCATCTACAAACAGGTTAATGTTGTACTCTTTTAGTGCCGAAGGCCCACCTTCTTGCTGGATATTGAAACTTGTTGTTTTGTGGACGTATGTTCCATGTAAATCCAACAGTGCGTTTGACCATTATTTCATTTTAATAGAAACCTCAAAAGTTGTGTAATAAGGTTTCTTTGAAGTAATGCGGTAAAGGGTTTCATTGTTGTCTTGCAATTTAAAAAAGTTAGTGTTGGCTCATGTCCATTTTTTTAGCCAATAGGTTAATTTGTTATTTGGTCAGTATCATGGGAAGCATCTTCATCTGACTAGACTTTTTCATCAATATAATTCCTCACCAATCAATGCATCAATTTTTGAGGACTTTGGTATTTATATCTTTGTTTTCATCTGTATTCTGGTTAACTGCGTGAGCAGATGGTTTCATGGTTAGAAAGTAGTATTGTCCGTAGGATGTTCTACAATGCCATAATTTTGAGTTTCTAGGAGGTGGATTTCTTACAAAATTACTCAGCTTAATAATAACATTTTGTTTTTCGTCTCCCAATTTAGTCTCTTTCTGAGTAAAACTTCTTTTCCATGATCTGTCCCTTTTTCCTTTTGCCCCGCCCCTGAGGTTGTAGCCAACTACGACAAGGAAAAAAAAAATAAAAAAATCCTTTTCATAGTTATTTGGATGTATCTGGTATATTGTAGTTGTACTTTTAAGCTCAAAGCTAATGTATCATTAGAGGGCTTCAAAAGGATCCTTACTTATTTTTGCGCAAGTGAAGCATATAAAATCTTGTAAAGAATGTTTAGTATGGGTAAATTTCTCACATATAGTTGTGTAACTACCATAGTGCCATCTACCATGTATGTTTGAATTTCCAAGCTGATTTGGAGAGAGACCATAACTAGCTCCTTTAATATTCCAAACTTAAGCACTGGTGTCATCGTAGGTCTTATTGCTTATGCATCGTTCAATAGGTCATTAATATAGTTGCTTGTATACCATGAAATTTATTCTTGGTCTGGTTCTCATGTACAAAGAGTGGATTCAATTGACCCTGCTCTCAGAAGGTCAGGGCGTTTTGATGCTGAAATAGAAGTTACTACACCTAATGAAGAGGAACGCTTTCAGATACTTAAGGTGAGATCTAAACTTTTAAGGAGTTTGTTTATGAAAATTATTCTGTGTTGCCCACCAGCTGCTTAACCAATGGTTGCTCATCTAAAAAAAACTTAACTGTTACTCGGCCTAATGCTGAATAAAGGTTCCTGTGGAATTGAAAGGCGATACCTTTTTCCCCCTCTATTGCATTTTGCAGCTTTATACAAAGAAGATTCCTTTGCACACCAGTGTTGACCTGCGAACCATCGCTGCCTCTTGCAATGGCTATGTTGGGGCTGATTTAGAAGCTTTGTGCCGTGAGGCAGCTATGTGTGCAGTACAAATATCTTCAGATGCAAATGAGGAAGCTGGTATGCGTAGCTTAACAATGGATGACTGGAAGCATGCAAGATCTGTTGTGGGCCCGAGCATAACGAGGGGTGTTACTATGGAAATTCCCAAGGTTTCTTGGGAGGATATTGGAGGACTTAAAGATTTGAAGGTATGTGGTCGTTAAATGTCTGGGATGCCTTGGTTTTTTCACTCTTTCTTTTCCTTATTTTTGTTTGTAGTGAACTTTTCTTCGCTTTTAGTCAGCATTTTATGGTTATTGATTGGTCAGGATGGTCAACACTTATGGACCAAATTTGAAAATAGACCTGTCACATTGTCTTATTTTTGTCTTTAATGAACCCTTGTCCATTTGGTTTATATTTTTTGTTCGAGAAAAAATAGAGAGGTAACAATTTTTTACCTAGAGTTAAAAAAAGATTCAGAAAGACTGAAATAAGACAGAAAAAAGAATTGCCAATCAACAAATAATGAAAATGTATTTGATGTGAAACTCTAACTGACCTCTGACAATGTCTCGTTACGTGGAACAGAAAAAGCTCCAGCAAGCTGTTGAGTGGCCTTTAAAACATTCTGCTGCATTTTCAAGACTGGGAGTATCTCCTGTCCGTGGGATCCTTCTTCATGGACCTCCAGGCTGCTCAAAAACTACCCTTGCCAAAGCTGCAGCTCATGCTGCACAAGCTTCTTTTTTTTCCTTGAGGTTTGATCGTCTTTTATTCTCTTCAGCTAGATATAGTTTGCGGCCCAAAATTTAACAAATAGATGACGGGTGGTTCAAATGATTGAACAACCTATTAAATTTCAGGGTGAAGTATTAGATTATAGTATCTTAGCCTTTTCATTTTTGGTTAAACAGCCTATTAAATTTCAGGATGTTCCCATTCCATGTTAGGTGTATGCTCTGAAGAGGTCCTATTTAGTGTGAAGTATCTTAGTGCTAGTAGTAGTTTTGAAGACTGTGCGTGCGTACTGAAAATTTAAGAAAAGTTTTACAGATGAGAGGTGATCTCCTAAATGATTTCCAAGTGGTAGGTGTTGTGTATTGTTCCTTTGTTTGCATTAGATGATGCAACCTTATGGTAGTAGATCTCCTACTAGTTCAAATTTCATGCTTCTTACTGCTTCCTATAAATATGCTCACTGTTCGCTTGCACAAGCGTGCGATTTTATTTGTCATGAAACCTTGCTTTGGGGCAACATTGTATCAATTATCAAATATAACCTCAATGCCCGACTGTGCAGCGGCCTCAGCTTGGCAGCTGGACCATGTCTCAGCCAATTATTTGGCCAAATTGTTTGGTGCACAATCTGGAAATTTAGGCTAGTATCCCACCTTTCTAAGCTTCACTTGTTGAACTAGGAAATGAGTCAGAGCAGGGCTATCTGTTAGGAAGGTCAAAGTCAAAGTCAAACTGAGGGTAGGCATACAGTTGATGTGGTTGGCAATGGAATGAGTTTAGGCTGTATAACGTTTCAGTATGAATGTGTTGCCTCTCTTTGTGGTCCAAGTTTGCTCGATGATTGGATACTAGGTCTGATTTTAGAAGTTCGTTGTTTGTCAATACCTTCCATGGCTTGGAGACATTAACTTCTCCTTTCCTGATTTTTTTTTTTGAAACAATACATTCCTTTTGAGAAACTTTGTTACTGTTTATTGTTATTGGCCCCTCTTCTCACCCTTATACTTTCTTTTTTACATAAGCATCAGGATGATAGTAAATTTCCATCCATGTGAATTTAGAATACTACTTTCTTTAGCTAAGGACTACTAGGGTTATTTTTAAAATTTCTGATTACAGTTTTGTATGATATGTCATGAATATTCACGAATGATGGATCAGTGGTGCAGAATTATATTCAATGTATGTTGGAGAGGGTGAAGCATTGTTGCGGAATACGTTTCGGAGAGCTCGCCTTGCAGCACCAAGCATAATATTCTTTGATGAGGCAGATGTTGTTGCTGCCAAAAGGTTTTAAGGATAGCCTTCCTTCTTTCCTTCAATTTTTAAGTTCATCTAAGTGTCAATTTTAGTATGTTCACATACATGGCTGGTTTTATGATGTAATACGTGCGTGCATGTGCTACCTAATAACTACTTTTGCTTCACATGTCTTTCCTCCTTATGGGCTTATACTTCCCTTTTCTGAAAAATTGACAAACAACCTGGTGGGAAAATTCATTGTGAGAGAGCAAGAGGGAGAGAGAGGGTGGGGCAAATTCATTTATGCTATAGTTTGTCCTTGTTTAGTTGTCTTCCTCTACTTGTTTGTGTTGGGCTTGTGAAGCCTGATTCGGTTTGGCCTGCGTATCATTGACTATTCGGGATTCCTAGACTGGGTATTACGGTAATTGGTGATGTAAACTTGGGTATGAATGCTTGATATCCGTAGCAGCCAATGTAATTCTTGTACTCTCTTAAATTCTTAATTCAATACATAGTGAAAAATGGTATGAGTCGTGGATGTACTCAACTGCACAATTGGGGAATCATGTAAAAATCTGTGTCTTCAATGTTTTGCATTCTCTGTTTTCTTGCTTGATTGTTCTTTGTGATTTGTGTGTTTCTTGGTTTGACCAATTTCTCAACCGTTGGAATGGGGCGTTTTATTTCATATTGGTTTTACATGTTTGTTTTCTTTTGTTGCTCTCTTTCCTTTCATTGACAGAGGAGGGAAATCAAGCAGCAACATTGCAGTGGGAGAGAGGCTTTTATCTACTTTGCTAACTGAAATGGATGGTTTAGAACAGGCAAAAGTAAGCATAAAACTTCAAAAATGACTTTGATACCAGCTCATTTCATCACCTTTTGGAAATTATGGATGAGATTTAATGAACTTTCTAATTTTTGCTGATTGCTTTCGTAGGGAATTCTTGTTTTGGCTGCTACAAATCGCCCTCATGCTATTGATGCCGCACTTATGCGACCTGGACGCTTTGATCTTGTAAGAATTTTGTCTCAGAACTCGTCCATTGTTTCTTTTCCTTGTAGTGTTTTACTATTGTGTTAATTCCCATGGAAAGAAAATGAATCTTGTTAAGCTCCTCGACCAACTGACTTTCCCGAATCGGTAATCCAAGGAGAATTTTGACATGCCCATTCACACAAGTAATAATAAAGAAAGATTGGCTAATATTGTGGTGAGTTAAAGTTATAGCTTCCTGCAAACTAGGTTAGTAATTGAAGAATGCTTGGATATCATGTGGTTTGTTCAAGGTTTTCCTTTTCTGGTGTCTTCTTCTTCTTCTTCTTCTTTTTTTTTTTTTTCTTTTTCTGGTGTCTACACCTTCCTTTTCCGACATTCTTCTTTTCTTGTTTATTTTTGGCTTTTGCGTCTAAGTCAAGTGAGCAAGACACAGCAGTATCTTAATTCCTTCCCGGAGGCTGCTAATTTCTTTGCTATGAAATTATAGGTTCTTTATGTGCCACCACCAGATTTAGAAGCTCGATATGAGATACTTAATGTACATACACGTGAAATGAAAGTGGACAATGATGTTGATCTGAGACAAATAGCAGAAGATACTGAGTTTTTCACAGGGGCAGAGCTTGAGGGATTATGCAGGGAAGCTGGAATTGTTGCTCTGAGAGAGGACATATGTGCCACTATTGTCTGTAATCATCACTTCCAGACTGTAAGGAAGTCATTGAAGCCAGCTCTAACAATAGAAGAAGTCAATGCGTATTCTTCGTTCATGAAGAACCCGTCTCTAATATCTTCCGGCTCGATCAAATCCAGTGGTAGAGAGAGAAGCAAGCACAATAAGAGTTTGGTGGGTCCCGTTTCTATTGGCTTAGTAAGCTTCCTTTTGCTTACTGGTGCCAAGTACTTTTTCATGCACACTAGTCGTTTTCAAGATGAACTAGCTACTACATGAATTTACCAATGCTGCCCTCCGTGATTGGTAACTCTCTCTCTCTCTCTCTCTCTCTGTGTGTGTGTGTGTGTGTGTGTATCTTGTTTTTAGGTCTAAATCTCTCCGACCATTATCTTGTCACGATTGTGTGCCTGGTAAGAAAAAATTATGCTTTGGAAAAACACAACTACTGTAATTTTATATAGATTTTGTTCCCGAGAGATTTACACCAAGAAGAGCTTTTTTCTGGGGAATTTAGTCTCATAGATATTATTTTCATGCTTGATGTTTTGCTTTGATGTTTTTGAGAACCAAACTTATGAGTAGTTCAAAAATATCTATGGATATCATATAGTTCTCAGTGAAGTGTGAAAACCAGTTTCCGTTAATTGAGAAAATATCCGAGTGTTTCCTTAGGAGTAGAGCATTTTCAGAAATCTTTCCAGAACACTGCTTCTTAAACAAGTTCTCCGTATCAGTTTTCTTCGTTACGTTATCAAGAACTGAAACTGTTATAAAGTGATATGGAGAACTACTAATTCGGTAGTTTAATTTGGTAGTTTTCTGAATACTAACTATCAGAAAGCTCCTTGATTTGGACCGCTCTTGATGGACCACTCTTTGCATTGAATTTGCAGGGTTGGCAGGTTTGTTTCGTAAATTCTCCGGGATTCCCTGGAACTCCTAGTCGCTGCACTGCGAAAGAAGCTCCGACTTGATGCTTTAATTTATTAGCTCCCTGTTATTTGGAATTTATCATTAGCCGGATCTTCGTTCTCGTTTCTCATCATTGAATATAGTCCATTGGCAAGCTTCTGGGAAGCAGAAACTGTTACCTACCTGTGGAAGGGCCTACCATGATGAATAAACGCTGCTTCTGGCTCCGGTTTCGCTTGTCATTTCATCGCTTCTGAATGAAGTCAAAGATTTTGCATGATTTGTATTAATAGGAATCAAAGATCAGAATTCTGTCATGTGATGATTCCTGGTGTCCTTCGTGTGATGCAAAAAGGAATCCTCTGCGATCCCATCCCCAACCCGAGTCTTTCATTTGTAGCCCTCGATGTGTTCATCATCTATGGGAAAAATCAAGTTGGTCGGAAATTGGCGTATTTAGAATTTAGAGAAGAATATCAGACTCGAGAATTTAGGTAATTAATATCCACTATTCAATTAAACTAAAGTTACCGATTCAATTTGAAAGGAAAGCCTTGGCTAATCTGGAAGAAAGCTCAATGGAAGTCATGTGTTTGGCAATAGAATTCTGTCACTTCGGGGACATCTGATAAAATTGGAACGAAACAGAAGATCTTCTCCTTTTTATTTGAAAGTGAAAAAAAAAAAAACGTATTCACCTCAATTTCTCACCTTTTGGGTTTTCCTAAAAGTATCCAATTTTTTTGTTTCCGGTAATCGGAATTATAAAACAAATCAGAAATAATACACTAATAAGGCAAGTTATCAAGTGGGTCAACACTGTATTTGGCTGAAGGTTTATAGACTTATTTGATTTTTTTTTTTGGTAAGGTAGACTTATTTGATTTTCAAACCTCGTAAGTTCAAAAAATTTATTTTATTGATAAATAGGAGTTGGGAAAATTAGCTCTAAAGCTAAAAAACTCCACATGATTCTAAGTAATGTTTTTGAGCTAGTTCCAGATACGCTTAATAAGTTTTAACATAGAATAAAAAAGGCGAATTTTTGATAAAATACTAAAAGACTACTGGATGCGAAAATAAGTCAAAGTATTTCTTTTAGTTTTGTTTTCCTCGTATCCTAAATTCCATAGATTTTTATTTTTTTTATTCTTCTAGTTGAGATGAAAATGTTTAAAACCAAAAATTAATAAAATTGCTAACGATGAAATCAATTTTTTTGTTTTTTGAAAAGTTATAACGAGATTAAAACTAAGGACCAAAAACAAAACTGAAGTAAACAGCAACATAGAAAAACTACTAAGAAAGAAATTATTAAGAGAAGAACTAAGGACCAAATGAGAGAGGATGAGAAGAACATAAAAGTTAGTACTCCATTAAGAAAGACAGTGCGAGGAAATTATAAAGAAAAATATAATGTGCCCAATATTATGTTTTGTTAAAAATTACTAAAATTTTAAAAAATTTCCTTCTATTATAAAAAAAGTTAATGTTTTCTCTCTAATTTCTTTTTAACTCTTCCTTTTTAATTTTCTCGTCATCTCCCTCACCTCTCCCAAATTCCAAACAAAACTAGTGGCACTAAACGGGGTTTTTTTTGAGTAATCTTCCTTTTCAAATAAATTGGTGAAGTACTCTTGTTTTCAAATTATTTGTAAAAATACTCTTTAGCGCGATTTGGGATTGAGCTACCTATAAAACGCGAACTAGAATTGCGCTAACGGGTGCCCGCGTGGCACCTGAAATCCACGTAGGTGTTTAACGCGTTTAGATATTGCACTACCCCACTCGCTTCAGTAAATGCAACCTAATGTGACACTTAAAAGTGTGCAAAACATATCCTTTGTTCATGTAGATGTAGCGCAATGTCTAAACGCGCTACATATGTGGACTTCGGGTGCCACGAGCACACCAGTTAATGCAATTTCAATTCGCGTTTTATAGTTAGCTCGATCCCAAATTGCTCTAAAGAGTATTTTTATAAATAATTTCAAAACGAGAGTAATCAGCTAATTTGTTTGAAAAAGAGGAGTATTTCGACGATAAACTCACTAAACGGCGCCACCCAGTACGAGCAGCCAAACGAGCCGCCCCTGCCGTCTTAACCACCGCCGACTGCGGCGTTCTCTCTCTCTCTCTCTCTCTCATCAGTTCTCACACAGCGACAATCAGCGCATATACGTAGATATAAGATATACTTATATATATATATCTTCTTTTACCTTCGTAAGATGCCGTCAATGGACCCCGCCGGAAGCCAAAACTCCAGCAAAGCCGACTTCTTCGCCAGGTCTCATATAGTCTCCATCCCTATTGATTTTTTCATTCTATGTCTGTATGCGTGGTTATATGCACTATTATAGTACGTGATGATGATGATGGTTCTCATTGTAAAACACACACAGGAAGCAAAGGATTGCGCAGCAGCGGAAATCCTTGCCGATTGCTTCAGGTACTTTTTTTCCCCCTAATGTTTTGATTTGATGCTGGTGCACACTTGTACTTGTTACTTTCGATTATTATGCTGATATGTTGATTTCCTTGTGTTAGCACTAGGCATTAGGCAGACCCAGATTTTAGCATAAAATTTGAGTAAAAGCTTCATTAATCACAGAGTAGTAATTTTGAAAGCCACAAAATATTCTTGGAAATTTTCGAGTAAGGATTAGATTCTCTCATGATATGGTTAGACTAAAAAGGAAGAAGAGTTAACTGATTTTGAAATCAGTTAACGTAATAATAGAGAAGGATTTGGGAGGTTTTACGAGTATTCAAACAAGCTTCAAGATTTGAGTAAGGGCTAGAGATCAACTAATCCTTCTTATTTCCAAAGTTACAATATCCATTTTTGAAAGAAGTTAGTCTGCGGTGTTCCTTTGTGGTGACCCATTTTTCCTGTGATAGTAGAGGATACCCATGAGTAATTGCCAAAAATTGCTCACAAATAGTTTATGTAAGAAAAAGCGAACACTTGCAAAAAGTTTCTTCAAGTGCGTCCCTATTGGCCTATAAAATAGTATGGACGGATAGTAGTTCCTTCCAAGTGAGCTACACTTTTGGATCTTTGCGGTGCATTTGTCCTTCCGTAGTTCCGTTTTCTTATTCCCCAGGCAAAAACTAGGGCTGTCTGATTTCTTAACTTGATGGTATAATTTTGGTTAGTAGTCAAGACAGTGGGGGGATGTCACTGCACCGGTCTCTAATATGCAACTCCTTTAATAGTACTAAGGAGACATGAGTATTGAAGTGTCGTGTTACCGGTTATAATTGACAAACTCTGATGCCACATCATTCTCCCAGCACTCCTTGGAACTGTTAATAATCTTTACCTTTCCTTGTTTCACTCAGATTGAGTACAACCTTTTTACTTAACGTAGGAAGTAGGAACATGTAAATGAAATTTGGTCATCTTCAAGATGAAGTCACATGATATGTTATTCGTTTTTTGTTGAATATTATCCACGACATACGTTACATTTATTCAAGATTATCTATTATACTCCCTCTGTTCCTAAATAAGTGTCCCACACTCTCTCTCTTGCCATTTTTCAAATAAAAAAATTAAATGCTTCCGTGTATCATTTTTCGAATTTTTTCACACCGAATTAAAGTACTCATTTAGGAATGGAGGGACAAAATTCGAAAAATGATACACGGAAGCACTTACTTTATTGATTTGAAAAATGGCATGACTTTTCGTAGTGGACACTTAGTTAGGAACAGAGGGAGTATTATGCGTTGTATGCTTGTAACTTTGTCCTCTATCTTATAGTTTCTAATTTTGGTTTGATATGACAATTCGACGATCCTTGATGATTTTCCTAGTTGAAAAACGACTTGTGGATGAGGTCAGGAGTCATGACATTCTTATAATTGTTGGTGAAACTGGAAGTGGAAAAACAACACGTAAGTTCTCATTTTTTGTCCCTATAAAATTTGTGGTTATTAGTTTTAATTTCGTGTTTGGGCTATTTGGTCTTATGGTTGCTGAGGGATTGAAGAATGTTTCTAGCGGAGTATGCTGTATGGTTTTCCTTATTGTTATTAGGCATCATATATATTTCCTTGGTACTTGTCAAATGGAAACATGATTTTTTGTGTGTGCATATCTCTCGTAGATTACTGCTTATTTCTTCTAATGCACAACAATGCACTGGGATTAAGTTGTTGTATGCAATAGTTAGTTGGTGTCTTCATGTGACAGTAGTAACTGGAAAATGAGCATAAATAAAATTTAAAATAAAATAAAGGCAGAACAGACATTATTCAGAGTAACACAAGGAAAAGGAACTAGCTGACTAATAGACTTCTCAGTGTAGACAGTAGAAGTAAGTGCATGTCACTTTAGAAAATGAAGACAGACGAAGAACGGCTCCTTCAAGATATTTATTCTCTCATGAGCCTTTGTTTTGAAGAAAGAATGACGTTTATCCTATCCTGACTGTCTAAGTGATCTAATGGAATTCCTACACATGTATATTTGGTAATATGTTCATAATTCTGCTTTAATTTATGCCTTGTATTTTACTCCATAATATGGTACTTATATTTCCGCTTTGGTACCTACTAAATTTCCCATTTAGTTTCTGCAAGGACCTTTGACTCCTCCAAGTATTAAATTTGCCCACTATAATAAACTTGATTGATGAAAGGATCTATCCAAAAATACAACAAAGCTCTTCTTCTTTTGTAGATCCCCCATATGCCTGACAAATGGAAAAAATATGTTACCTCTACTCACCTTATATTTTGCCTCTGCACACCTTAGTACCTTACCTTCATCTAATTTTCTTTCCTTACATGTTCACTATTATTTTGGGTAGAGTTGCCGCAATATCTATTTAATGCGGGATTCTGCCGTGATGGGAAGATAATTGGGATCACTCAACCTAGACGTGTTGCGGCCGTTAGTGTTGCAAAACGGGTAGCTGAGGAATGTGGTGTTGAAATGGGCCAAAGAGTTGGGTATTCCATTAGATTTGATGACATGACTTCCAGTTCAACACGGATCAAATACATGACAGATGGGTTGTTACTGAGGTAAAAATCTATGACTTATTCGCATCATGTCAAGTCAACTAAATTCCAATTTTTGTTTGTTTTAGTTCAATTGTAGCACATTCTGGAGAAGTGTTTCATACTCTTTTTTGGCTTCTTGGTTTGATTCTTCACTCAGGAGGTGGTTTTAAATGGCAGCAAATGAATGTGCCCGCATTGTCCAAGCATGAATGCTTGTTTGTTTTTATTTCTTTTGGCAAACCGCTTTTGTTCTCTTCTATTTATCTTGCCAGTGTGATTATATTTGGGATTATCGGTCCTGTGCGACTGCATAACTAGAAGACTTTGCTAGGTCAACTCAGTTACTCTGGGTGAATGGATTTAAACACAAAAAAGAAACCAAGTTAGAATTTGAGAGGGACAGCGGATTTTAGTACAATTAGAGCAATGGTAGATATGTGATGTGACAACACTAGCCCCAGAGGTGTGTTCAGTCCCACGATGCAATTTGCATGAGGATCTTAACGCTTCCAATTAAGGTGTAGGAGTTTTAGATTTTGTTTTGGAGAAGTCGTGAACTGATTATAGGGCTGCTTACTAACTGGAGCTTCATCATATCGATTTGGTAAAAACTAATGCAAGGTTGAATATGATTGCAGGGAAGCGTTATTGGACAAATATCTATCTAGGTACTCTGTTATTATTGTTGATGAGGCTCATGAGAGAACTGTCGACACTGATGTCTTGTTGGGCATACTGAAAAGTGTACAGAAAGCTAGGTTGGGACCCATCAATCAACGCCCTAATATTGATCATACAAAGGCAAACAATGGAGACAAAGAAAATGATTCTCAAAGTGGTGGTAGTCTCAATCGATGCCAAGGTCTAAAGCTCAATCCATTGAAGTTAATCATCATGTCTGCCAGTTTGGATGCACGTGGTTTTTCTGAGTACTTTGGTGGTGCAAGAGCTGTTCATGTTCAAGGGCGACAGTTTCCTGTTGATATATTCTACACAAGTGTTCCTGAGACAGATTACCTTGATGCCACTTTAATAACTATATTTCAGGTTGTTCATTGAGCCTCTCTAGTGACCCAGTATTATATTTCATTTTGGGTGAATTAGTAATTCATTGAAACAAACCGTTTTTAAAAAGCCAAGGCAGGCATACCTTCCGAAAACAAAGACTCGGCTAAGGAGCTGAGGCAAATTGTATGGGGGATTTGCCAAAGGCTACAAATCATGGTGTTTAGGGGAGTTTGTTACTTTGTTTTACTGAGGGGAATCGGAATCTCCTTATATACAAATATCAAACGGATCTTCTTAGGACAATGGAATAGGTTATAGAGCTTTCTTGATTGTGCTTGAGTCCTCTCTTGAGCTGAATACACTTCGGAGGTTTGTTTCTTTTTTTTAGCTGCCTGCGTCGTGGTTTCTTTAAAGGCTCTTTGGGATGTGTTGCCTAATATTCCTTTTTATCCCCTTTCTTTTGAGAATGGAGGACTCAATTTTCCAGTTATTTTCCAAGTACGTCTCAAGGGCCTTCTGAAATCTATATTTATCTTGGTCTTGACCTAAATCAAGTTGGCCGTGCAATTGTTTTGGTTGTAGACATTATCTGTTGTCATTAAATACGTTGTTATAACCTATTTTGCCCAATTTTCATATTGGTAGATACATTTGGAAGATGGTCCTGGTGATATACTTGTGTTCCTTACTGGCCAAGAGGAGATTGAATCTGTGGAGAGGCTTGTCCTAGAAAAACTTCAACAGTTATCTGAAGAAAATCAGACGTTAAAAGTTTTGCCAATATACTCATCTCTTCCATCCGAAAAGCAGATGCAGGTCTTCATGCCAGCTCCAACTGGATTTCGCAAGGTTGATTTTGATCAATGTTCGATTTCTTTTTGGCAGTGTATGATCTGGATGCATTTGGATGTGTATGCTTTCAGATATGTATTAGATGTTAATATCTTATTCCTTTTACACTGTTATTTAGGAAAGAAACTAGTAATGACTCTTTTTTATGACTGTCGTGAATGACAGTGTATTTGGGAAATGAATGTTATTTGAGAAAGAGAGAGAAAGGAAGAAGTGTATAGGGTGTTCATCAACCCTAACACGTGAGAGTCTTATTTATATTATCACTCACCACATTACATGACATAATTAAACGATGTGGGACAAACACATAAACTATTCTAACAATGAACATCTGTTCCCAGGAGTGTCCTCTCTTGGTTGAAGCAGATTCTTTAAGAACGAGTTTACTCTGGCTGCTGAGGCCCACACTTTGTAAGAAATTCTGCACAATAATGTCCAAATTGACATATTATTATGTATAGTATGTTTGAACTTTTGCTTGTCTGAAGATAGATATAGAGGAACATAGTTGATGAAATTTAACGAAGAGATATAGAACATAATTCTGAACCAAATTATGTGAATGTCAACCGTGGCAATATCCTTAACTATATGTTGCACGTCCAGTGTACTGTATAGTTATACCGGACTATAATTTTGGTGATGGCTGCAATCTACTTCACTTCTGTGGTTAGCTCGTTACTACTTGAAGCTTAATAGAGAATCAAAAAGGTACAGGCAAGTGCATCAGAAACATGGTTTTCTGTTGAATTCTGAGGACTTTTACAGGCGTATTTACTGGATCGATCCCTGCCTATCGTTATGTGATCTCCCTGGAGATGCTGTCATGTACTTTAGGGTTCATTTAATCCTCTAAGATGTCGAGTCTTGAGTACGATTAATGTTTTATCTTGAGATATATTGCTGCAGTCCTGTTAAATTGGCTGCTTTTGTTTTTCACCTTTGTAATTATGAAGAGGGTACACATTCCTGTTTATTCACTTAAATTTGCCAAGTGTACTTGCATTTTGGGCATCATTTTGTTGTGCTTATGCACTGCTCTATCTATTTTTAACATCCTCATATCTTCTGTTTAGGTAATTCTGGCAACCAATATTGCTGAGACATCCGTGACTATACCTGGAATTAAGTATGTGATAGATCCTGGATTGGTGAAAGCGCGCACTTACTCTGCTCGTACAGGAATGGAATCGTTGGTGGTGGTTCCAACTTCAAAAGCACAGGCTCTTCAAAGGAGGTAGGCATACAGCACACTGGGTTCTATACGCATGGCTAAATCCATCGGTTTTTGTTCTTATTTCATTTCTTAGTATTGGTAATTTTGTTATTCATCACATCCTCCTACATAGAATACAGAGGTGAAAACATGACCATCTAGCAATGCCCAGAACCATATGATTTTTTGGGCTGGGTGGGTGAGTGAATGTCCATCTGTTTAGAAACTTATCTGCATAAACAGTCCAAATTGTATGCATCTAGTTAAGTACTTCATATTCCTCCCCTACTTTTTCATACCCCTTCCATTTTCTAAAGACAAATGATTTTTTAATCTTGTGCCTGTAATTTTTATTACAGCGGACGTGCAGGCCGTGAAGGACCTGGCAAGTGCTTCCGCCTCTATCCAGAGAGGGAATTTGAGAGACTCAGTGATTCCACGGTTCCAGAGATTAAGCGATGCAACCTTTCAAAAGTCATTTTGCAACTCAAGGCTCTTGGCGTTGATGATATTATTGGCTTTGACTTCATGGAAAAACCATTAAGGTAGAGAAAATAAAACAATGAGTTTGTTTATCCCTTTGCTCAGCGTTGCAGGTTTGGCCATTGGTTCATGTACTCTAATGACTCCTGATTGTGTTTACTTTACTGAGCCCAATTTAACTTTTTTGGGTCCTTATCATTTTTGCTTATTTACTCTATATCCTTGTACCCTTGATTGTCCACCTCTCATTTTTTCCCGAGAAAGGAAAGGCAAATATGAGTAGAGCCCTCTATTCCTTCTTGTACATAAATATGGGGTTTTGTGCCTAAAATTTCATGCAGAAAATTTGCTTTTGAGGTTTATGAAATTTAGTGAGGAAAAGTTGTATCGAACTTATTGGTAAGGGTTGGATTTAAAGCATTTTTTTGCTTGATTTGATAAATTTTATTTAAATTACTCCTTTCTGGGAGGAAGCTCGTCTAGGTTTATTATTATTGGGGGTCTATTCCTACTATTTTTCACACTAAAATTGGCTTAAGGTTTATAAAGGGTATGCATCCGTGTGTGGTATACGGGGAAATTCAAAGAAGTGGAGATATCGATATCTCAATTCTATGCCATCCCCACCAAAAAGAAAAGAGAGAAAATCCCTTTGGCATTAGCCTGAGGGTTACGCATCACACAGTCTTCAATCACTCTAAAAACTGCTCTGTGCTATGTACCAGGAAACTATTGGCATTTAACATTTACTGACTCTTATACCTATTCCTGCGGAATTTGATTATTTTATCCTTCGGAGAAATTTATCACCGTTAGTTTTATCTTTGAGCAGGGAAGCTGTTGTCAAATCATTGGAGTTACTGGCCTTGCTAGGTGCTCTAACAGAAGAATACAGATTGTCGGATCCAGTTGGACATCAAATGGCCCGGCTGCCTTTAGATCCAACTCATGCCAAGGCACTCATCTTGGCTAGTCAGTTTAATTGCTTGGAAGAAATGTTGATAACTGTTGCAATGCTCTCAGTGGAATCTATTTTCTATGCACCTCGTGAGAAGTTAGAGGAGGTATCTGTTGATAATTTGTTTGGGATGCATGTAGCTTGTGTACTTGCAGCTGTTAGGTTTTACATAAGCGCTCTGTGTGTGTGTGTGAGAGAGAGGGAGAGAGGGAGAGAGAGATTTTAATGAATCAATTTGGAAGTTTGCTAGTAATGGCGCGTGCTAACGAATCAATTTGTAAATCAAGCCTTTCCAACTGGTTTTTCCCCCTTTTGGCCAGGCTCGGACTGCAGCAAAGTGCTTCTCAAGCCTAGAGGGAGACCATCTGACATTGGTTAATGTATACCGTGCCTGTGATGAGTTCTTCGAGAAGAGCAAGATAGGCAACAGCAAAGAAAAAGCTGAAAAAAATCTGAGAAAATGGTGCAAAGAAAATTTCATCAATAGCCGCTCCGTAAGGCATGCTCGAGACATTCACAGGCAAGCTATATTGTCTTTCTTGGGTTTAAAGCCAAAATAATATGATTAATTTCCTGTTTGTTTCAATTGTAAAGTTATTAGTTTGATTTTTCCTTCCTTTTTTTTTTTTTGATACTTGCTGATCTATGATAGTCTCTCCAGGTATGCATTCCTAAATTAATCTCTTGTGCTTTCTTTCAGGCAAATTCGGGAAAATGTTGAACAAATGGGTCTGCAGATTGCTTCATGTGGAGATGATATGCTACAATTTCGCCGTTGCCTTGCTGCTGCATTTTTCCTCAATGCAGCTTTGAAGCAGCCTGATGGTACATACAGGTACCTAAGTACCCTGCATTACGAGTAGCACTTTTCATCTAGCAGGTGCTGCTTGGTTCTAGCTAGAACTACTCTCAAAAGGATGGTGTATATTGTTCCCCGTTATTCCCAAATGCTGATTCCTTTACCCACTTTTACTAGCAAACTTCAAGGTTGTTTTGGAGAGAATTTCTAAGGTGGTTTGGATTTTAATCAGATGCTAAAATGTGTTTTGGAGAGCTTGGAAAAATTTGTTCTGCAACACCTTAGTGTATGGGAGTATCATCTGAGAATTAGATTTCGATTTTTTCAAAATGGTTTGTGTTTAAGTGTGAGAAAACAGAAACATGTGGTTCCGCTGTTGGGTGGAGGTGGTTGGCGGTAAATTCATTATAAGTTTTTGGGGGTGAGGTGGTCTTTTAACTCCATGATCCAAAATGCGTGAAAGAACTGGAGAATCACTATTGGATAGTCCCTTCAAAAAAATGTTTGCCAAACATCCCGAAATATACGTTGGAGAATCTGTAATCCTCCCAAAAACAACTCCCTCAATTTCTATTTTTGTATCTTGTTTGTGCTATTTATTTGGAAATGGTCTTCCTCTTCCCCTTTGTAAGACATCTCACATTTTACTTTACATATGGCAGGGTTTTGTCAAGTGGTCAGGTGGTGCAGATCCACCCTTCTTCTGTGTTATTCCGGACAAAAGCAGACTGCTTAATTTTTGATGAACTAATACGAACAAATCATAATTACATCCGGAATGTTTCTAGAATTGATTACTTGTGGTTACCTGAGCTGGCTCCTCAATACTATACATTGAAGGAATAAAAAGTCATGGCGTCAATATTGAAGGTGAGATGACTTGTTTTGTCATTTTGTATTTTCGAGGTTGCAAGTTTGAGTCTTCTTTGCCACGGAAAAGTCATTCACATTGTTCTCAGGTTACCTGCATAAGATTGCAGGCATGGGGTAGCATGTCCTATTTTGGCCCTCTGAGCATAAAAGATATCGATTTTGATGGATAGTCCTAATCGTTTTGATCAGGTTTCACTCATCGTCTGAGGCGACTTGTGTGGAATCAGTTTTTAGAACATTTTTTCACAAGACTCGTTTGGTTGACGGAGTTTTAGAACTTTTGACAGGAGTAGTTTTGGCAAAGAACCTACTTTCATGAAAACTCATAAAAATATGTTTTCTGTTTCTCAAAAACCGTTTTCGCATTAAGATAAGAACAATAACATGGTGAGAGTCTGTTCAACAGTACTTTTTTTGAAAAAAGTGTGCTGAAACACTTTTCAATTCTAAATCAACCAAATTATGAAATTTTCTCTAATCTTATCTCAAATGTTATATAAGAAGGTTTGTTCAACTGCGTCTGATACTGGTAAAGGGGTCCTAGTGCAGGAGAGAGAACCCTAGGAGGTTTGATAAGTGCGTCAAGTTTTTACAGGTGCATGTTTGTTTTCGGGCAAGGAGTTTCCGGGAAAGGTGATCCGTTATTATTCTAGTGCTAACAATGTTTCAAAGGCTCTGTTTCAATCTTGCCATCGGTTGCTGAAAACGAAGCTGGAGTGGGGTTATGGGGGCCGGTGTTGGCAGCGCCTCTTCTACTGTATTTATATATACGTATGTATACTGCCATATATACTTTTAATTTTATATCGAACTCTAGTTAGGTATGGTCAGCTTGTGCTTCAGGGGGGGCTGTTTTTTGAGTTCTTTAGTTCGCTTCAGAGTCTTAATTTGGCTCCTTGACTTCTTTCACTGTTTGGATTCAGTGCTTTCTAGGTAAGTGGAGGATGATGAAGGGGAGGGGAAAATTATTTCCTTACCCTTTTTTTATGACCAAGTGGCTGGGCAGCTTACCCACATCTCGACTAATTCTTTGAGACAAATCCACTATCCGTTTAGTTACGTTGCTTATTGCTTAATGATAATTTGATTCATGATAATTTGTTTGGAGACGAATTTCACCATCTAATATCCCACCAGGTTGGATTCTTCTCTACTGTACCGGTACGTAGACCAATGATTTGTGAAGAGATTTGTAGAATGAAAGAACGTGAAGTGATAACATTAGATTTATTTCTTTTATCATTTAATTTCCATTAGTTGTTTTTTGTTAGGATTGGAATTAGTCGAGACGTGCGTAAGCTGGCTTGAACAATATAAGAAAAAACGATTCATATCCAAAAGCAGTTTTAAATTTTAATATTAAACAGTTTCTCAGAATGCAAGTAACACAGTGAAACTTGAAATCTTTTCCGTCCGACTTACTCCCCTACCGACTGCATGATGGAAGATGCTACTTTCCCGCACCGTGAGGTGTCCTCGGTGAAGTTCTTCAACTCGCCCTATCATTTTTTAACGGTGGGGATCGAGATCTGGGTTTGGCCCTCAAATCTGATCAACCTGGACGACGTATATGTGGGGTTCTTTAACAAAGGCAATGGTGTTACCAAACAGCAGCGATTGCGGTGGGTCGAAGGAAGATGTGCTCCAACGCCGATTTAAAAGTGCAACCCACTTGCTTTCAAAATGGGTCGTTCCGAGTAAAAAAAGGTTATGTAAACCACTCAGTTGGTCAAGTAGATTGTGATCAGATCACGGTAAGATATTGAATCAACTTTAAACACAAATGTGTGATTATCGTAGGGTTAGTGATGACTAATTAACTTAATTCCTCACAAGAATAATCCATTCAATAAGCTCTAGACAATGAACAATTCAGATAACATTTTGGTTTGAAGTAGGAACCATTATGGAGCCTCGAGGAAAACAACCATTGGCACCCACGTTTTCAATGTTTTTTTCTCTCATGCATACGTTTACTTCAACGATTCAAATCCTGATGATAGCATACATTTACGAGGAACACATAAACAGTAACACCTAGGTAAAAAGTAAATTTTAATTGTCCTATCTTTCCTTCTAAGTTTCAAGCACAACAATCTGATGTACGCTCAATAAAATCATCGTGAAATAAAATCAGCGAGGGAAAGATATTTAGCGTCAGACTACAAACGAGAGAGGTAGAAAAATATACGTACCAAAAGGGGGAGAGATTTTTACCGAGAGAGAGAGAGAGAGAGAGAGAGAGAGAGAGAGAGAGAGAGAGAGAGAGAGAGAGAGACTAGAAGTATTAAATAAACAGGGAGCAGGTACATGTTTTTTCGAGTTCTTGACGTGCACACTATTTTTGTGTACTGAGTTTGGACAGTGAGGCTTTCAAGGATTTATTTGGTAAAACGGGTAATACACGTATATATCAGCATTGTTCACGTATACATAAAAATCAGCATTGTTCGAGTCCATCTCCAAATTTAGCATCATTTTTCGTTTTGCACACGTAAATATCTTCGTCTCGTACAGTGTCTGTCAATCACCAATTTCCCGCGAAGACTTACTCCCTGCAGTAATACGTACCTTAGAGTTCATTTGGCTTCGCCGTTTGTGGCTAGCAGCTAGCGCCATCTTCCACTCCTAGAATAAAACCAGTAGTTAGAATAGAAGTCAAACTGTGACCAGTCCGAGTGAAAAAGGTCCACAACAACAACTGCCTCACCTCAAGTTTACGACGTGAGGGATGATGGAAGAACTTTATATGGGTTGAGTATCCCATTGGGGTCGAGCAACTTCTTGATGGAAACCATTAAGTGCACCTGCCCAAATGGATTCTGTGTTTTAGAAATGCCAGAAGAATAAATCTAGCGAAGGTTTCAAAACTCGAAAATCCATTAGCGGATCCATAGCGGCCAATCTTCATATTTAATGCGCTATATGAATAAAGGATTTACCACAAATTTCTTGAGAACTTAACAAAAGTTGAAAGAAATCAGATAAATCAGAATGACACAATCTAAACCAATGATCATATTTGAGAGGAGTTAAACAACCATCTATACAACCGTTTAAAGTTCAAATCATATGGAGTTGAACAACTCCACTAATCACGGAGTCATGCTAATCATCGCCCATTAGGCATTGGATAATATGCATAATTCATTGCCCTAACGGCTGTGGTTAGCATTTTCCCTAATTATTAAGGACATATATCTCCATAAAGTATTCCCTGAACTCTGAAAGCTTGCTGCAACATGCATAAAAAGTACGTTGAAGCTCGTATATATTTTCGTCATCGAACACCTTTTAGTAAACCAAACCAAACTAAACCGACCTTATGTCCCAAATCAATTGGGGTCGGCTACATGAATTATTTTCCTCCATTGAGTTCTGTCAAGTGCTGCTTGCTCACTTAGACCTAGTAGACTCAAATCCTTGAGCACTACCGCATCTAATGTCAATTTGGGTCTTCCCCTCCCCGGAGCGTTGCTACCCAAAGCTATCATATCCGCTCTCTTAACTACTGCATCCGCTGGTCTACGATAGACATGCCCAAACCACCTAAGCCTATTTTCCCTCAACTTCTCTCTATAGGTACTACACCTACCATCTCACGGACTGTTTCATTTTTAATCCTATCTTGTCTAGTCTTACCACACATCCACCTCAACATTCTCATTTCCGCTACACTTACCTTGTTCACCCGCGGTTTCTTAATAGGCCAGCATTCTGTGCCGTAAAGCATCGCTGCTTTATGCCAGTTCTATAGAATCTTCCTTCAATTTTGTGGGTACCCTCTTGTCATACAGTACACCAGTAGCGCTTCTCCACTTGAGTCACCCCACTTGGATCCTATGGGTCACATCATCTTCAATCTCTCCATCATGAGTCCATGACTAATAATAGAGCCTAAATACTTAAAATGGTCACTCTTTCTTCGTACGCACTTCTGGTACCACTAAACTTGCAAAACATATACTCAGTTTTACTCCTACTTATCCGAAAGCTCTTAGACTCTAATGCTTTCCCGCCAAATTTCTAATTTAGTATTAACACCGCTAGCAGTTTCATCTACGAGGACAATATCATCTGCAAACAACATACACCATCGAACACCTTTAAGTATTTTTTCAATTTTGCATTTGCTTCTCTACATACGATAATCGTGATCCACAAGGTGAATGAAAAGGTGACAAAAAGTTTGGCAGACCGTTATTGTCTTCTTTCCGCCATTGGAACTGATTGTTTAGAAGTTACAAGAATCTGTTTCGGCATAAAACAAAAATTCCCATGGGAATAATTGCTAAAGACCTTCAGAATTAGATTTCGGCAATTTCCTAGTCTAAAAAGGTGCTGAAAGTGATACTAAAGAAAAAAGAAAATTATGTTGCAAAAGAACATCCACATCTCATTGTAGAAATTTCATCTTTTAAATGCCTTCAGTAGTATTGCGTTTCTAAAATAACAAATCATCTAGGAAGGATGAGTTATCTATTATCTCAAGAGGACTCACAGTTTCAGGAGATTTGCTGTAGTGAATCTTATTAGCTTTCATTAGTCCCAGGCCATGCTCAGCACTGATACTCCCGCGGTGCTTAGATGTCCATTCATAAACAAAGGGTTCAACTTGCGCAAAAACCTGTAATGTAAGCACTAGAATTAGGAACCATCAATTCAGGGGAAAAAACGGAGAACAAGGAAGGGACAAGGAGATTACAGTATCATCATACTCTGGAAGTGATATATTAAGATGCAAGTTACCATCTCCAAGGTGTCCATAGCCGACTACTTTGGCTGCAGGACCTAGAAATTTTCAATCAAGGTTAAGGAGGTTAAAAACTGTTTACTTCCTAAGACATCCGAAGATCATGAAGGTGGTTCACAAAAACAAAGGGAAGTAATATACTCCCTCCATTCCCAAATTTTGGTCCCAGTTCTATTCTAACCGGAAAAAAAAAAAACTACTGATAACTTTAAATCGGTAATGAATTTTATATTCAATATAGATCTTGTTTGATAGATCTCAATTAGTTCTATAAGACAATGTTTTCAAAATCACGTAAAACAATGTAAATTACGAGATATAATCAATTGAAAAATGGCCCGAACTCCCAAAAGAGACCAGAATTTGGGGACGGAGGGAGTAAGACTAAAAATTTGTCTGTGACAGTTGTTTTGACAACATCAAAGTCCTCCTTGGTCAATACCACAGCCACAAACACCCAAAACAAAAAACAAAAAACCTCTGCTGCAAAACCAGCAAAATGTTTTCATCACATTACCAAGACGCATTCGCATTGCCTCAACAAGATCATACATCTTTTCAACAGGAAGTGACAAATCATACTTGTATACGGCCCCTGCTTTCATTAACGCTTCGGGTACACCCTGTGATAAGATAACTACAATTAATGAAAGACATTATAAACTTAAACTGAAATATTAAAGAATGACAAAGGTCTTCAATGTCAAAATGACTGATAAACTATGATACCTGTAAATGATATGGCCTTGTTCACTTTCCGGTTTTGAAAAATTTTCAAAAAGATTCTCTACTCATTTTCCCTCTCCCCAATCATTACTCACACTTCTCTACCCACTCATTACCCCTATATCCCATCATTATTTTAATTTCCAAAAACCAAACCAAACACTATCTAAAAAAAAATCTCAAAACTCCCAACCAAACACAGCCATTACTTCTCTTACCTCAGTTAAAGATTTTCAATTGATTATTAGTCTTTGTAAGATAAAATGCTTCCTAGCAATTGGATGGTGGAATTACTGCATTTTCATCATTTTGAACGTAGAAATCCAAATTCCAGGTTACATGTCTGGCTACATGATATATTCATATTCATTTTCGTATTCATGTCAATGTCATTTATTTTGGAATAACCACATGAAAACCCTAATTGACAGATCAAGAAGTACAAGAAAATCTTTGGCCCATCATATGTCATTCAAAATGCCTGACTTGGACCTTTTTTGAATGAACTTATCACAAGTTCACAAATATAGGCCACGCTGAGAAAAGTTAAATAACACAAGCGAAGCGAAAACTACCATCCATTTCCAAGCAATGACAGGTATCTGGACTAGAAAAAACTGAAACATAGTGAGTTATGGGCTTTCCAAGCCTAACGGCTAACAATATTAAAAGTTCAAAGAAGGATGGATTATTTGGTATCAATTCATTTTGCTTTTATTGAACTATTGGATCCCAACTTATTTTCTTAACTCGTGTTTCCCAAGTGCCAGAAACGTGTTTGGTAAAAATGGAGGCAAATTAGTTCTGCTGAAGGTTGAAGGAGTAGATGGTAGTGGAGTAGGGAAAGAAAAAGGGGCGGTCAGGGGAAGTGGGAAGGTTGCTTGGTGTATAGCTCAAGGGAAGATTCTCAAGGTTGATGATTGGTTTGGAGGCAAAAAAGTTTAGTGAATTGGTGAATTGGTGTTTCATGTGTAATCAGGTTGGGGATCGGTGAATAATACACTCATCCATTGCCTAGTAGCTTGGGAGCGTTGGATTTCCTTGTCATCATGGTTGGTGGAATGGGTTTTCGAATGGGGTGATAGATCTCTGCCATAGTAGGGAGTAAGATCTACTTTTGGTTCTGCTTGTTTGTCTGGATCATTTGGCAAGAGCGTACTTCTTGTCATATTGATGTCTTAGAGAACACTCTGTATAGATTAGAGAGTATTTTCCTAAGCTTCTTGTATAGTCGGAAAAGGGATTACAACATCCCCCTTATGCATGTTATTCTTGATTTTGTAAAGCTTTTTCAACAGACAGAGAGGTGTATATGTCCTTTTCTTGGTTGCCATTCCCTTTAGGCCTCTTTTAATGCACGTGTCATTGACCTAGTAAACAAAATATCCAACCAGAGCCGATGGAGAAACTTAAAGTAGATGAGAGCACAAATTACAGAAAAGAAGGCACAACTACATGGAAAGATACCGTACTATCAAGTTAGAAAACATAAGGTACAGCAAACAACATGCAATGACGAGTTTCTCGATCTAGAAGGCCACAACATAGAGCGGGAGCCTTCTTATACAAATATTAACACTCTGATAGTGATCAAGAAAGAAATCCCAATGCCAACAAATATGTCAAGTAGAAGAACCTCACGAATACGCCAAAAGGAAAACGCCTGATTTATGTCTTGCGCCAGAACACCGTCGGATATTAAACCACCTTCCATAGAACGAAGAAGGAACGCCTCAAGCTTCTCTCTGGAGGCATGGACATAAATATATGAGTAACAATAAGCACATAAACCCTAGAAAAGAGTGATGTTTAGGCAATGGAATCTATAAGATAACAGAAACCGCATCCTCCTCATATGAAGCATCATAGGTGAATTCAAGTTTGTACATCACAAATAATGATTTTGTTGCAGATGGCGTAATTGCAATTGAAAGACAACGAAGCTTATGGATGACCGAACTTGAATGGTAAGTAATTGCTTTTCCAGAGCAAGATGTTTTGAAAATTACTGACAGCTTGATGCATTAAAGAAGGTGCATAGTACTTGCAGTAGGAATGTAGATTAATCAATATCTACAGTTTAAAAAGCTTATGGAGCTCATGTCAAACACACTGAAAAACCACACTAATAGTGATGACAAAGTACCATCAATGTTGTTATTTGAGAGAAGCATTAAGGGTGTTAATTAACCCTAACACACAGATATTACTGATATGTATTAGGGGACCTATTTCATGTTCCAAAATGATCAGCCTGATCATAGAGTCTCCGTAATATGATCACAATATTGAATCTGCCGGGATCAACACGTGTGCACAGATGACTCGATCGCATGTACCTTGCAGGTTACACCAAGCCTAACAGAGGTCATTTTGCCATCACTCCTATTTGAAAAGAAGATGACAGTGTTCAAAGAAATTCTTGAATACTTCAAGAAAAATCCAAAATTATCATCTACATTACCTAAAGTGGACATTCTAATCTCCAAGAAACATTTCAAATTTTGACATAGTACGCCCCGTCGAAGAGCTGAGTAGCAATTATGGAGTTCATTTCAATACACAGATGAAGCTTTAAGTTGCTTTTCCTTTTCAAGCTTTATAAGTATATATTACTTCTGGTTTGGCAAGTTCGCATCTCATCATATGCTTACGTGTGATGCTACATAAAACTGAGAGCATGCTCTAAATTACATCCACGTGTACCTCTAGAAGCAGAAACTGCGACATGCGCTGAAACAATCCACGTCTTCCCACCATCTACAGTATCGCACCAACTCTATTCCTTTAAAAAAAACCTAGAGTCTGCCTTTTCGCGACAAAACACTGTTTTGTTGTTAGTTTGTCTTAGAATATCCCACTATACCATTGTGCGTCACTGATGCTCACTATACCATTGTGCGTCACTGATGCTCTTGATTTTGAATGAAGGAAGCAAGATAACGAGCACATAAATTGAATAAGATCTCTAGCCTACCCTCTCTGATGTCTTCCATCTTTGATTTAGGGGCATGGTTCCATAGCATAACTATTAAGTTACCAATTGTCCCAAAAGCTCAAGCTGTTAAAAATCTAAAACTTTTTGAGAGTAGCCACTTTGCACATATGCTGTCAGACTTTGTCTGTTTCCAATCTTCCCTGCCCACACTCCCATTGTCTGCCTTTTTTTTTTTTATTACATGGGTACTGCTGTTGTTGTGGCCTTACTATCTCAGTGTGAGTTTGATTAGGTGCACAATGGCACTACGCTGTAACACTATTACAAAGGAAGACAAATTAAACTTTGTTACAATGACCAGCAACCCCAAAGTATTTAAGTAATAAATAAAACCTCTTATCTCATCCCGAAGTCAGCTTGAACTCATGGAGAGAGTCTACGACCAAAAATGCTGATTTTGATATTGCACTCTATCATAGAGGCCTTTTACAACTTTTTTTTTTGATCGGCTAGGCCTTTTACAACTTGTCCCACATTGGTTAATTATTACCTCCAACACTAGTATATGAGAATGGCCGACCTCTCTACTTATTGCCAATTGATTTTGAGATTGATACTTTAACATGGCATCAGAGCTAGGGTTGGGGATAAGACTCCCTTGATTGATTTGCCCTGTTATTTGTGCCTAATTGCACCTTGCTTCGTTATGATCTCTACCTTGGGGATCCTTTGTTTCCCTCTCCACGTGCAAGTCAAGGGTCACACAGGCGGGGTCGCGTTGGAGATTTTGTCCCACATTGGCTAATTAGTGCCTCCAAAACTAGTGTATTAGCTTGGGTGGTCGTCCAATCATTGCCAATTGGTTTTGGGTTGGGTGCTTTAACAAAGACAATCAATAGATTTTATAAAGTGACCTTTAATATTTGTTCAAAAATATTATGAAAGGCGAACTGGCAAATAAGGACTTTTATTTTAATCGAGGAACATGCACGAGCTAATTTCGATTAAACCACAATGCTCTCACAAACATTTTAGATGAATAAACAGATTTTTCATCAAGATGTAAGAATTGTATGAAGCAGAGAAAAGATGTATTACCAGTAAGTGACTTACTTGTCATACGATTGGTCACTACCTGTAGTCTCGATCAGGACATAAAAGTTGTGCATCGAGGGAGGCAAAGGATTTCGAACACCTTCTAAATGGTTAAGAACCTGTTCCATGCAACAGAACATGCATTATGAGCAAACAGTACAACACGTGCTAAATTTCTCACTGAACAAGACAGTGTCCATTCATGTCACGGCAGTGAATGAAATTGGAGAGCAAGGAAGAATTGTACTTCAAAATAAATAGAGTGACTTCCATAAAACCAAGATATAAATGAAGAGAGGCGGTGTTACGTGGAGTGAAACCTAAGATTTAAATGAAGTTTAGTTTCACTAGAATGCATAACAACATTGATGCAGAACATAAAGTCTTTTTAGTCCCATAAATAAATTTGCCAGATATATTTATGATCAAATATTCAGTAGGATCTAGATAATTATTACTCCTATCATTTTCTAATAAGTATTTTGTTAGGATTGGTTTGTTAGTCTTATCAGTATCTAGTTTCTTAGCTTATAAATAAGATCTCTATTCATTTTAATGAGCAGAGTTTGATTAATGAGAATTGAGTTTTAAGGCTGGGGCCAATTTGTGCTATCCTTCTCCCCGTTCTCATCCCTCCACGTGCTGCATCATTTTTTGGTATCAGAGCAAAAGGTCAGTGCCCATCTCTCTCTCCTCTCCTCCGCTCTCTTCCCTTATTTGTCAACCATCAAATAGTTCAGTCCCGTCACTCCATTCATCAATCACGGTGACCAATTCTGAGTTGTATTCAAAGATTGATGGCATACATAACCAAATGAGGGAGGACAATGTGGAAATATTAGAACAATTATGCAAATACAAGCAACTAGGGGTGTAACCCGTCCGGTTCGGTCCGGTTCAGAGGCGATTTCGAATGAACCGGAAAAAATCGGTTCGGATAGAATCTAGAACCGAAACCGGTTTTTGAGTGGTCGGTTCGGTTCGGTTCTCCCTGTTCCGGTTCGGTTCTCCAAGTTCTCCAGTTCGGGAGGGGGGGAGAGGAATCTATTTGTACGCCTTGGAACACATACATATATATACACATATACGCACATATATATACGTATACATATATATATATATATATATATATATATATATATATAGGAGGAGGATCTTATAAGGGCTCCCTTACATAAGCCTTATGTAAGGGATTTGTCGTTCGAGAT